>BRZM01005404.1:16959-30774 GCA_033238685.1 Lates japonicus | reverse complement strand
AAATAGTGATGAGTTGGGACAGAAATGACTCGTTTGACTATGGATATCACCAGTCAAAGAAATGTCTCCAGCACCTGTTAGAACACACATCAACAGGCGTAAATTAAGAGTCTGCTCAACATAAGCGAACCGAACAGTCATCACAGTGCGGTATCGCGAGTATATGAATATACATTTAAAAGACTAAATGACAGCATATAATGGTATACTGAAATGAAAAGAAATTGCGGGCAGCCACCGCCGCGCTGCATTGCAGTTTGCTCTCAGTGCCACAGGCATCATATGGTTCGTTTCATGTACCATAGCATGCTGGTTATTTTCTTACCACTATACACGAAGCGCCTGCCCGCCAGCGACAACCAGGTGAACTCCAGTCATATTTACACAGCGCGGGTTCGCGCTCACGTCAGCATGCATGTAAATCGCACATGCCAGCCTGTGCTCAACACCAGTGCCGCATGGCGAAAAACGTCCAGCCTTCAACGCATTCTGTCTGGCAGGTGCGCACGATTGCCCAATACCGTCATGAGGATTCTCCCACTCGTTATGGCGGAATATTTTGATGGTGTGGCGTGTCAGAGCGCATCGCCCGAAGGTTTCAGCTTTTCCCGGCATCACTGGCAGTTTGTTGCACCACGCGACGCCTGCGGTGAAGCACGGTGAGCATCATTACAAGACACAGAACGCATGAACATGGAGTTTGTTCGCAGAGGACGCGAGCGCCAGCCGAAGTTCAGACGATGACCGCGCCATCTACGTTAGATTGGTGAATACTCAGTTTTGAGGCCAGCGATGAGTCCAAAGATCGCGCACATGGTTTTACCAGCCGCACGATAGCAGTCCAGTCGCATCAACCAGTAGCCTGAACCGCGCGCCCACCCGATTTTAGCTTTTATCCCGGCGACCGATAGCCAGACACCGACAGCAGCGATATCTTCATTTTCGAGATCTGACCACAGGGCGCCCCTGGCAACATATCTGGCCATCAGGTTGGGAGATCACTTCCATGACCAAGATCGAATACCAGAGCGAAAAACGTAAAGATGGTCAAACAGCAGCCACCCAACCACACCATTATCGTGCACGACATCATATTACTCAACGACAGCCCGGTGCTTTCGGAAGACGTCTTTCGGTTGGAGATTAACAGTTTAGCGCCATATTTTGCGGAAAACAGCGTTTAGCCCCTGCACCTGCGATATCAATGGCAGCGAGTCCTCATTGCGTCTGACGAAACAACCATCCGAGGTCGATATCCGGTTTCATCATATGGCGTCTTGACGTGACTTCGACTTGTGTTTACGAGCGCGAGATATAATATCTGATATTCTGATTGCTATTCAATAGTTTTTTCCGTTTCGTTTTATTATCGTCAATCAGGCACACTGATGAAACCGAACGACGATACACCTCTCCCGACATCGTTTTTCGACCGGCATTTCTGGAACGTCAATTGCCGCTTTATGCCGTCATCCGTTAGCTTTACGAAATCAGCATGAAACAGCACCACCATTTCATTGCGGCCTCATATTTACTTTGACGATTGATTTTACCGCCTCACCGAGAACAACCACGCGTCCGCCAGCAGCAGTGGAAGAGTCGGCGCGTCTGACGACCCCGCGACCTCCTGACCTCAGACCAGGCGCAGATGAAGACCCTGCGATGCGGGATAATGGTTGTTCAGCTGGTTTTGCCTGCTGGGATCTCCTGTTTCGCCGAGTCTGACACACAGATATGGCAATATGACTGGTTTCATCAAGCCTCAAACAAATAACTCCTGTGTGCCCAGTGTAGCACTGGCCCATTCTGGAGGAGATAAGATCGATGAAGCGACTTAGTGAGAGGAACCTCCGCTGATTTTGATTGAGACCAGGAATTCTCCCAGAGCATTATTGCAGGTCATTGTTTGACCATCTTCGACAGTTCGTGGTCCATTGAACCACGAGTGTGTGTCCACCTGACAGTGCCGGCGCCATCATTCCCGGCAGTTTATTGAGCGACGGCTGCCCAGCCCACTGGTCGGGCGATGCGGCGCACAGCCAGCCCTCAGGTCCAACAGCGGCCGACCGCCGATGCGAGCCGCTTCACGGCGGCGATGATTTCGGCAGATATTTAAATCGTTCACCGTATGGACAAGACCAGCCGCATACCCTTCAATGAACAGCAATATATCGCCGCGAGATATGCGATTGCATGTTCGTTTGCGGTAAAAGTTTCTGAGAGCAGCCCACGCGCAGCGCAATCAATCAGAATTGCCGAGCACCGCGAATAGCCTAGCCAACTGCTTGGTGCGAAGATTCGGCACCGTTGTAATATTCATTCGTGTTCGCGTTTCAGCATATCATAACCATCGCTCAAGATGTTTAACGGAGCAGAATCTTATCCATAACGCGTCCATATATACATGGCAGAGACATTGAACGCCGCGGAAAGTTATCAGATGAAACAGTTGAACCCAGCGACACACACCACACAGTCAGCATGTAACGTCACCATCAAATGCCAGCGGCGATACCGCGATAAATTGGCTGGTCATCTGTTTCAGCACGGACACGGCGTTATACGGCGCATCAGAGTGTCGCACGCCCCGGTCACTCAAATAACAGACGGATGCCGGCGACTTTGATTAAAAACTGCCCGATTGTCCACCACGTGTTGCCGCACTTCATCCACGACACCGGCGAGACATTGATGCATTGAACACCGCGCCACCCGACACCTCGTCATTTAATATATCGTTGCGTTGTTCAGATAAACAGTTGACCACGATTGTACCAGCGAGTCCTCACTGGCGACCGCGTTTGATTTTGTACCATTTACTGGCTTGCGTCACACTGTCGCCGTTCGTCAGTCATTTTTCTCAGCAGTGAATACGTAAACAACATGAGATATCATCCGTCACCGCCCCCGTCTGTCAGCCCCCGCTGAAATCATCGCGCGTAGGTGTGCGTGTGCGCGTGGTTCAGCATAGCGTACGCAGCCAATACCGCCAGGCTGGTCAACTCAACCACTCGCAGCACTATTTTGCTCAACCGTATTTAGAATAAGGATTGTCTTCAATGACTTTCATACTTTGAGAGCATAACAGAAGGAAGAAAATTACATTTGCAGGTGTTGCAGCTAATTTTCTCCTGTCTGTAAAAGTGTTTATATAGTATTTCAGTTATGTTAAATTAACGATTATACTGAATGATTAGTTTGGTTGTTTAAGATTACAAAACAACCAAATGACGGTGACATGTGGCACACAAAGGTGTCTATTGCCAGCCATGCTAATGCAGTGCTAATCCTACCTAAGTTGCCAGCTGATTATTCCACTGCAGGAAAATTGATTTAGTCCACCATATTTTAGGTTACTTTCAACGAAACTATTATTTACTGCAGAGGCCCAACTGGAGGAAAAGCAGGTGGTTGCAAGATTTTGTGATATGACTAAGTTTCAGATATATTTACAATAGATAGGGAAATTAATTAACACCACAAATGCTACTGACCACACTTGCGTTCTCCATTCATTGAGATTCAACTGTTCTAAAATTGCAGGATAAAATAGTTACTACAGGTGAGACGTAGAGCCACCAGCTAAAGGACGGCACATCCTGCCCCGCGATGCACAGACATACACACACTATTAACATGCCACCAGAGGGCTGAAAGGAGAGCTGTGTGAGATGGGGGAGCGAAGTGACGGATAGAACAGTAATGTCATCCACATATTTAACACATGCTTCCAAGTTTCCTTTTACCTGCTGAGGAAATACAGCTGCAGAGGATATAATGAGTTGACACTAAGCCAGTGAAACAGACAGATCAAAACTTGCGCAATTAATTGTTCCCTTAGTGGGTTATTTTGTATCCATTGGTCTCTAACTGGTCTTTGTCTAGAATAACAACTGATATGTATTGATAACGGGGAGGACAGTCAAAACAAATTTAGCTTGAAATAGTTATTCACATAAATATGCATCAAACTATCTCACCAGTGTCATAATGAGATCTGGGAATGCAGCAACACGTAGACAATCAGACAGTCAAAAATCTCAATACTAGCATCAAATTAGTGAAACAATGCAACCTCACTTTCCCCTATGATAAAACACTGTATTATAAAACATACATGTCCATTACTAAAGTAAAGATGACTAGCCAAGTTTATCACTGAGAAATTGCTATCCAATACTTTAAGCATTTGAGGAAAAGTGACGAGACCCCCGTGATTAACAATACACACTTTATTGTGAGTTAATACAAACAATAAAGCCTAAGGTTTCAACACTGACACTTGCAGCTTTTCCACTGTAATCATATATATATATATATATATATATATATATAGACATGATTATGAGATGGGTTCGTCTGATAGCTCCATTAAACATCTTAAATTGGATTATGATATATGTAACATATTCAATCTAGAAACCCCTTCAGGACACAGATGCAGATAATTTACAACAGACAGTTTAGGGCACAGTTTAGATGTTCAGGATCATTTCCACTTCCAAATATGTAGATTTGAAAACTGAGCTAGTTATGAGGTTTTCAACTTGAATTCTGATTGATTGCTTGCGATGCTCGTCCCTTTGCTAAAGTCATGTCAAACAGCTGGTACACAAGATACTGTGTTCCCAAACTTTGACAATAAATCTGTTTATTGTGTTATCGTAACTGAGAGAACTGACGACCCAATCTAAAATACTATGGCTCAGATAGCACAAATTTGGATTTTTAAGGTAGAGGAAGGTAGACAGGTGGCTGTTATACAAAGAAAGAAACACTCTCAGAAACACACACACACGCAAACATAGAAAAACAGACACATACAATCGCACCCTTGTAGGTACACACACTCCACAGCAGATATGTACTGTTCATTAGAAAGGCAGCTGGTCTTATCTATTACAATGAGTGACAGTGTAGAGGAGTGTCTGCCCAGGGAATCATCGCCACCATGGAAACGGCTCATAAATCCCAGCAGTGTGTGTTGCTGAGATGACAGCCACAATCAATTAAAAGCCACACAAACCCTGACAGAGCAGACAGCTCATATTATACACTCAACAAACACCTACCTGAGAATAAACACACATGCAAACACTCCAGCATTTTTCCTAACACACTCATCAAAGGGTAAAGAGTGGACACACACACTCGTGGTTTTATTCAGACACAGACACACAGTGAAAGGCTTAGAGATGATCAAAACATAACATGAAGAGCACACATGTACATACATAAAAGGAGAGGAACAACATCATCCCAGCTGCTGCAAAAACTGTGAGGTGAAGTGTATTATCTCATGTAAAATGCACTGATTAGGCTGGCAGCTGTCTTCAAAGTGCTTCAGTCAGGTTGGTTCTGCACCTTCAGGTAAAACTCTGACTGATAATATAAACACACACACAGAGTTTAACTGAACTTTGAAGAAGAAATAACCATAGTGTCAGCGTATGTGTATGCTGACTGCACAGGCAGAAACCGATAACACAACTGCTCCTGTCCACCAGAGGAAGCAAGTAGCAACATAGTGCACTGTAGTAAATGGCACAGCCTGGACTATGGGCCACACATTACACATAAAACATTTGGCAATTGAAGCTTTGTTCACAAATTACTTGACTTCATGTCAGGAAAAAAAAGCAATTATCAAGAGAGAGAGTTAATGCACCTATTTATGTTTATTATTCAGTTTAGATGTAATTATTCAATTAGTTTGTTAACTCGATTAAAATAAAATAAAAAACTGTTGAATGTGTGCCAATCAACAGATGTCTAGACTATTTATATCTCTTGTCATGTGTAAAACCCCTGAATAAAAGATGCACAAATGCAAAGGACATATTATCAGTGTAGAAAACCGTGGACAATCCAGCTTTATCTGGATCCCGGACTGTAATTTCTAAGTCTCAGTGCCCAGTGGAGATGGCTCTTAGTTTTCTTTTTGTCACCTTTTTGCGATGACTCATGCATCTTAAAAGTTTTTGGGGCTAAACTTCTGTTTTTCACAAAACTAATACAACAGCTGTTAGTGTCCAACAGAAAGAACGATGCTTCAAGGCCACAGAACGTGGGAACACGGTGTGTCTGAGTGTCATTGCCACAAAGCCGAACAGGCCAGTCTCACCTGGCAGCAGGAGAAAATTGAATTTATTGATTGGGCCATTTCTTGTTTGTGTGTTGTCTATTTCCACGTTTTCGTGGTGTAATGGGTCTTAGATGTAGGAGGAAACAGTGCAGTACAGGTAGCCAAGTGTGACCTTAAAGGCCTTTTTCTGTTGTTTTTTTGCACAGCAGGTGCCATTAAGGTCTCAAAGAAACTGTAAATGGGAATATATCACTGCTGTCAGACATACCATTTTTGTTGCTTTTGTGAATGTAGCCTGGGATTAAAGAGCAATTGTAAAATCCTGGATGGGAAAACATATTCAAACCTATGTTGTTGGTTAAATTCTAAAAACCTGAGATTTCATGTGTCAAGTGACAAAAGCCATGTGATGTTCCATGATCTTTTGGACTCATCCAACACAAGCATAAACTGAGGTACACATTTCACCATACATGATACAGCACTGTCTGAATAGTAACACTGAGTCATCAGCTCTGACTTTTAAAACAGCTTCAAATCACTCTGCAGACAAACTCTGTGTTTAGTACGTTCTGTGTGTCTTGTAATGAGTGTGTGCACTCACCGTGCCCCACCACAGAGCGTCAGCGTAGGTGGCAAACTCCTTGTTGAATTCTTTCTCCACCAGATAGACCAGGAAGGAGGAGAAGATTAGCACCAGAAACCCAATATACCAGGCAGTCACCAGCTCCTACAACACACACACCACACATCAAAATCATTATATATCATGAACAGTGGGAGAAATCTCATGTGTTGGATAATTTGACCCCAAAATTAATCAACACCTTATGAGGATAAAGTCTTTTGTTTAGAGAAGCAGTTTGTTTTTTGTTTTTCACCATGCAGCACTAGATATTGTAAAACACAAAAAACAGCGTATGCAGTTTACATGCAGCCTTTATTTATAGTAACATGGGGGGAAAACACCTTAATTGCTTGCTGTGATGTAAATATGACAAATTTCACCTGGTTGGTCTTCTTAGACAGAGTAAAACTACATGTATAAGACTCAAAGTAGAGAAAATAATGCCAGCGTACTGTATATAGAGTACATAGAAACAAAACCATATGATGTACCTGTGGCACTGGGAACTTAAACCCTTGTAGTGAATTATACATTGCATGCAACATATAAAAATTCAACATTGGAAACCTTTTTCAATTTCTTTCAACTTTCTAGTGAACATACCATTTATAGTGCACATATTTTAAGTCTTTTAAATATATTCTCATATACTCACCATATTCTTCAGTGATACCTTTTCTTAATTATTTCTTATTCAGTTTATTATTTCCATATATTTGAAACAGACTCTTAGATTTACACTGTTGATGTGTGTTTGTATGCATAAACAACAGGATTAACAGGACATTTTAACAGCTGAGGTGATGTCAAAAACAAGTCAAAAACAAGAGTCTACATTTCCTGTCCCACATGAATGAAGTTCCTCTGTTCTAATTATTACTACATATCCCTGTACAACAATAATCTGGAATACACAACAGAAGACCTGGGCAGTTAGTATGAGTAGTGCTATTCATCCTGACTGAACAGACAAAAACCACCACCTAGATAAATAGAAAATTCAAAATTTAATTGAATTGAATTTCTCCACCTCAAAATTAAAGTTGAAATGGGGATCAGATGACAAAAATGTCCCACCTTACTATGTGCATAAACTACAGACCCCAGCAGCTTCCAGGTCCCTCCCCTGCGGTCCATGCGCACCATGCGCAGGATCTGAAGGAAACGAAGGCTGCGCAGCGCAGAGGTGGCAAAGATGTTACCCTGGCTACCGGCTGAAACCACAGCAACTGAGGCGATGAGTACGATGATGTCTGGGGAGTAAAAAGAGTGAAAATTAAAGGTCACAGGTTGCACAATATTAACAGGAACTGTGGTTGACTCACCCACTTTCTAAATCCATCTACCCATCCATCCATCACCTTTAAAACAACTATTGATTCACTACAAGCTGTTTGTTTCCTTTTCTGTCTCTATTAGTCTTCCTCTGCCACTCTGTCTACAACCCTAAAATATCCCATTTTTTCCTCTCTTGCATTTCCCAGCAGTCTTCCACTCTGTCGGAGCAAACTACGGACAGAGAGACACTATCCTTTAAATGGATGTGTTTTCATGCTCTTTTGATACCAGTTACATCAATTCAACAATAAAGTGATGATTAAAAAAAAACAAACTTTATCCATATTGGCAAATACTATCATTACCTGAGGATAAAACCCTTGGTGTGATAATGTATATATCCACATGTCTAACAATGTGAGACACGTACACACATACACACGTGCACACACACGCACACACACAGACCTACCTATGACACAGAATGGTTTCCTGGCAACTCGGAGGCGTCCTTGCCAGCCTCGGTAGCGGCAGCAGCAGCCAGCACTCCATATCCTGATGATGTACTCCAGACCAAACACTACAATCATCACAAATTCCTGCAGGACACACACACACACACACACAAAAAACCCACATAGTTTAAACCTTTAAATGCTACAAATGCATGGGCACACTGACAGTCGTAGTAAAGGGTTAAGGATTAAGTTTAGTTTGTTGCTAAGCTTGCCCTTGCTATAGCCTAACCACTGAAACTATGTACATGTACTCTCACACACACAAACTAAGCAGCACATTTGTACAGGCTAATTTGATTCATCATAATAATGATTTCAAAAGTCAGTAAATAAGAGGGAAAAAAAACAGCATTACTTCTACTATCATTACTGTGCTTGAGTACATCTTTTTGAGTGTGTTTTTAAGTCACTAATAAATGGTAAACATTTTGACGTGCACTGCAGGAAAAGCACAGGTGTAATTAACAATGTTAATAATGGCTGTATTCCATTTAGGTGTGCCAGTTCTAGGGCCCCCTTATTACACATGCTGGCTCACTACCTTGACTTACTGTGACACCTCAGTGGAAAAGAGCCATCGTTACTGTTATTAGTTACACTTGTGCTTTTCCTGCTATGACACTTTAAGATGTCTCCAGGGAAAAATGGCTTATAGCCTAATGTGATTTCTTAACTAGTTCTATTAGTCACAAATGGGACAGAAAGCTATAAAATAATAGAACTTTCCTTTAAAGGAATAACTCAACGTTTTGGGAGATACACTTAATCATTTTTTTGCTGAGAGTAAGCTACAGCCAGCAGCCGGTTATCTTAGGTTGGGAGCAGGAGGAAACAGTTAGCCTGGCTCTGTTCAAGAGTTTTTAAAAAACTGATACTATAGCATCAGTTATAGCACGTGACATCTTGTTTGCTGTTATACTGTGCTTCCAGTTTTTATGCTAAGCTAATCTAACTTCATGCTGGCTGTAGCTTCGTATTTAATGGACATATCTGAAAGAGGTATTGATTTTCTAAGCTAACTCTCATCAAGGAAGCAAATGAACATATTTTCCAAGATATCAAACTATTCCTATAAAGGCTTGGCTCACCCAAATGACAGGAGAACAACAACAAAAGCATGATGTCTGGATAATCCATTCTTAAGTTATACTGAAACCACTTTCTTCCAAAAAAAAAAAGAAGTTAATTGTGTTCTGTGGATTATCCACAGTAACTTGGACAAAAAAGAAGCTGCTGTATAATACTGTTTGTATAATCACTTTTTCTCCATTTTATTGGAGTGGAGGCAGAAATTTTGAGATAGATTTCTCAAATGAAAGCAAAACTATCTGCAAGATGAGAACATTTTTTTTTTATTTAACTTGACTGAACTGAACCTATGATGTCTCTGTCTTTCAAACAACACGTCTACTTGTGTTATTGCTCATTCCACCCACACTTCCAGTTTATTTGTACTACAGTGTTTTCTTTTTCTCCTACATGCCCTGATTTTCTGCTTAATCACATCTGAGGAACAGCCTGTTAACTTAAATTGAATTGTAACAGCATGACTTTGACCCTGAGTATCAAGGGACCGACCGTTAGAGTTATGAGGATGCACAATCTGCATTTCTAGTGGACACATGAGCATCACTCAGCCACACACATGTCCACTACTATTTATTTAACCATGTGACATACTTCATCACTGCAGAATAATATGAACTCTCCTGAGATACATCTGGATTGAACAGAGATGTGATGGTATGTGTGTGTGAGTACATCCACCAGAATGAGCAGACAGTGAGAGGAGAATTCCTGGTGAGCAGGGATGGTGGAAAACACAGAGAGAACCAAACATCCAAACACCAGGATGAACCTGTGGAGACAAAAAGCACATGCATGCATATACGCATGCGCACGCACAGACCACACACACACACACACACACACACAAATCAGCTATGCATAATAGATGAAATTTAATCACTAAATAACAGGTTTTGCCTCATTAGTTCTCATAATGCACACATCTGCAGCACTATACACACACACACACACACACACACACACACAAACACAATATCTGAATGTGAGTCTGCAAGAATGATGTGACGCTTCCTCCCACACACATTAAGCAGGATTTAAAGCATCTGAGCATCATTAGGACCAGATTACACCGTTTAAAGCTCACCAAGTTTATTTATATTACTGTTACTGTGGCAATTCAGCTGATTCACATACTGTGTGGACAGACTGAGGGCAAACAAATCTTCTAACAGTGAATAAGCAGATGACGAGTTGAAGGTTATGATATGGGATTGTTACAGTTGCACCCAGTTATTCACTTCAGCTGAAGCATAGCGAAGATTTAATTCCACAAAGTTAATCTGCAAGCTCATGGCAGCATTGTTGATCACCCATGTAATTCTACTTTTTATTTTTAACTGCACAGTGGAGTCCTTCCTTGATTTGTCATGTCACATTACAATCATTTCCAGCAAAAAGATTTTATCCATAGTAAATCAGATTTTTTGCTCCAGCTCAGGCTCAGTGGGGCGTCCTGTCAAACCATCGACCCACGAATAGCAGCCAAACCCACTATGCCACCTGAAGCATGTTTCACCGTGATAAAGTTAAACAGGTGGATCTTTGCCTGTTATTTGCCGGTGGTTGTTGCTGTCTATGCTAACAAATTAAAAATAATAATATTTTCTACTTTAACCTCTGGTTTTATTTGTCCAGGTTTTGATATCAAAAACACAACAAATTAGGAGGCGAATGGGAGTTACAAAAAATCTAAATGAAAATATTCAAATGCAACATATGATTCCAGGAAACATTGGCCATTAATAGTTTTTACTGGAGGAAATATTCATATATTCCCTTGCTGTGTGAAAAAACATGGTACTGTAGATACTTTTTAAATGCAGTTTTCAGTGTTAAGAACAAAAATCCCATACAACTCCACCGTATCAGGGTGAAGAGATGTTAGAGTAGATATCTGGGAACACGAGACAAAATGATCATTACTAGATACCCATAGAAATGGCATAACACTGACGCCCCTTTATTATCAAAGTGGAATTTGGTGTCTAGTTCGTCAGAGAACAAGGACCTGCATAAAACATTGTTTTCTACCAGAGATGTGTGTGTGTGTGTGTGTGTGTGTGTGTGTAAAAGACAGATCATGCGCCAGTCTTCCTTTTGCAAGTCCAATCACAGCTCTCCCACAGTTTGAACTGACCCAAAATACCTCTCTCTGCTGCCCACAAGGAAACTACTCAGTCCCTTGTAAGTCATATGTAGCAAATTTGCTAATGAGCAAATACAATGAAAAATTATATGCAGCTTCCAGGCAATATATGCACTGGCTAGAAGCCCTGCCTGCTGTTCTTCAGGAGTACTTTTGAACAGTTTTTTGGTTTTTTGAAAAAGACGCCATCTGTCTTCTGATATTTATGGTCTTCTCATCTCTACAGATCTTCGCGGTTGTTTCTGTGTGAATGTGTTCCAGCCTTGTTCTCTCCTTCCAGACCCTCCTGACTGGCCCCATTTTTGTAGACCTTTTAAGTGCTCTTTGTTCTCTTACTTTGCTTTTCTCTTGCTCAATTCCATCTCTCTGTCTTCACGAGTTTACCTTTTCTCTCTCTGATTACCTCGCCATCCCTTTATCTTTTCTCCTGGGCCCTGCTGATTGATGCCACCATTTATCGGTGGATCCGTGATAGTTATGAGCGAGTGAATGTGTATGCGAACAGTGTGTGCACCTGCGCTGAGTTGCAGCAGGGAGACTGATCGCCATGGCACCAAGCCCATGATTCAACGGACATTGGCCTTCACTACTTGGTAATTTCATCATACAAACAGATGACAGTACGGGATACAAACTTACGAACAGTAACCCAGTTGGTGGTAGTGAAGCCTGCGTAAAAAATGGTCTGATCCTCCTGATAATTATCTGGAAATTCGCATTCTCTGTGCAAAGGTAAGTGAACTACCTTAGATTGTTTTCTCCACTGCTGGTTACAAGATCAACAAGACATCTGTGACATTCAAAACCAAGCTTTTCTGCAGCTAGCATACCCATCGAAATGCTGGGGTCTTTCATATTTGCAACACAGTGGACATTGGCTGCCACCCACCAAGTGTGGTACAAAATTGACTAGGTATAAAACATCTCTGTGTTCTGATGTGGGTTGGACAACACGGAAATCTCACATGCCAACCGAAAGTCTCCCCATTAATGCAAGAGCACTACAATGCTTTGACTGGAAATACCTTTTGTCAGGTGGTACAAACTTGTATGTATATGGGTTTCGGTGCGGTACCTACCGGCTACACCATGATGCTTTAAAGCAAACTACCCAGGATTTGGACTAAACTGCCAGCCGCTAAAGGAACGCAAACCAGGGTCGTAGGGCGCGATCTTCTGCTTAGTAGAAAAAGTCCAATAAAACCATTTCTGCCATTGAAATAAAGGCTGTGGATTGCTTGGGAACAAACTAGAGTTCGTGAATCCGGATTGACGCTGAGCATATCAACAGGTGTCATCTCCCAAAAAGTTATCTAATAACTTGATAGTTGAATTGGGATTGACCTTGAGCCAATCAAAACTCCGAGGTGGCACACATCTTTATTGGCGCACAGAGGAGTGTACCTGAGACAGGCTTGTCAGGGTGCATTTGGAAAAAAAAAAAACACAAACCTACATTTTGTTCCTAGGTTCCATGTGACCTTTATGTCTGGAAACCGGAAGGATAATGACCTTTTAGGCAGGAGAGTATTATTAAATAGTTCAGGTGAAAACTGCACCGACAGAATTATTTTGGCGAAGCAAATCTAGGAACTTTTCATTTCACCGGATAAATACAAGACTTTGTGTTGAATGCATGTCTTAGGGTGAAATAATTCATTGTATTCAAGTGTATCTACAGTTGTGAAATCAAATATCAGTCACTCATATGCAAAGATATTTTCCAAGAATAAGTTGTCGGTTCTAAAATAAAACAAAAAACATCATATTTTTCTTGTAATTCTCATTCACATTACAGAACCAGACCTTTGAGGTAATGAATAACAAGAGGAAAACTAAAAATAAAAGTGAATACTGCACTTGAATGACAAAACAGAGCATTGTTTCTGTGTTCGGTAATCTTGATTACAGCCCAGAGACATCAGTCCATCATCGAAATTACAGTTTTGCAATGCACATTCAAGCTACATGAGTAATTTCAAAACACACATTATTTATCTTTGATGGTAGCAACAACACGGGCCTGCAGTCATACTCAACGTCATACAAAATCACATTTACTATAGTGGCA
>BRZM01005402.1:0-24187 GCA_033238685.1 Lates japonicus | reverse complement strand
TGGAATATCCTCTCTGGGTAAAGATAAGTCAAACAGCTGAGGAAGCAACATTAGATGTTTAATCTGTGACACTGTTATGTTCTCCTAAGATGAGCTTTTATTTCTTGTCAAACTTGCTTTACAGTTTTCAGTGATCTACTCTAGAGCTAATTATATCAAACAATTGCTTTTACTTATTTTCTTGTTTTCATGTGTAATAATTTACCTGTGTTGTTGACATAAGTTCCATTCGGACAGATTTTACAACTGTAGCAACATTTGTGGATTCCACTGTACTTTTTTGCATATCCTGCAGGACATTCTGTGGAACACAGTGAAGTAGGGACCTGTACAGCACAATTGTTTTAGCAGAAAAGTACACAAAAGAGAAGAAAACTGTGTTAGGTGGAGAGAATCTCAATCTACAGTTTTAAATTTCTTGACAGGTTTTGTAAATTGTAAACATCCTGTTAGACACTAAGTGATATATTTAGACATTCCTTCATATTACACCATGATGAACCACCATCTGTTTATTTCCTTGATCATTTAAAATGAGGGGCAAGAAAAAAAACAAAGCAGTTTTTTTAGTTTTGATATGCTGCATACAACACATGATGAAGACAAACCAACTTACCTCTCCGTTTGTGTACCACTGAATTTGGCTGTTGTTGATGAAAGACTGGACTGATGGATAAAATTTATAAAAACCAATCTCCTCTGCATCACCACTGTGGTTCCAGAAAACTATGGAGTAGGATCCAAACTTGGGGTCACCGTTCTCATCAAACTGAATACTTTGATTTAAAAGTGTAAAATTTGACTTCCTCAATTCCTTTAGAACCTGATGTGGGTACACAAAATTCAGATGATAATTACTTCTCTTGATCTCCTACTAATTAAATTGACTGTTAAAATACTCCTGAGGAGGGAGAAACTGCTGTGTGACATCACAGAGTTGAAAGAAAGAGTTGAGAGAAAATATCAGCTTTAATTGTATTTTTGGGGTGTAAAGTTTTATATGCTATGTTATATCTTATATGATATATATATGATAACAAAACACATAAGAGTTATTTAAGTATTTTTAAGTAAGTATTTTGAATCATGACAGACTTATCAACATGTTAAAGCTGTCATTGTCATAAATGTGAACAGTTCACATGGTTAAATTAAGTAAATCCTATAATTATTTGTATACTTACCATGTGTGGGTACACTGTAGTATTGGTATTGCATTTGCCAGCCCTACATTGCAAGACACTGTGTAAGGCATTAGCAACTGCGTATACAGCAGAATACACAGGAAAAGAGAAAGATGGGTCCATAGAAATTACATCCTTTGGACTCAGGTTACTGCAGTTGCAAACCTGATTACAAAACTTCTGCTGTCCTGCATTTCCACAATGCATCTGTCTTTTGGAAGAATAGATAAAATCACTGAAACCAGGTATTGTCACTACTGGCTGAGACACCCCAAGTACAGTTCCAATATTTTTGATTCCTTCCTTCTTGTGGAGCTTCTTGCTCAAGGACCAGGTATCGCCTGCTATCCACACCTTGTTGGTGACATTTAGTTGTATTGCAGTTTCAATAAGAGCTTCAGCATCCATTTTTGTAGCAAAAACAACAATGATCTGTACCCTCTGTGCTTCTATCTGTTTGAACATGTGGGAGTAATTTGTGTCACCATTGAGACCTTTGGTGTATGCCAGGCAGATCTCAGTTTCCTTAATCATGTTTATGAACAATTCCAGGCCATTAATTCCAAAATCGTTATCACTCTTAATAAAAGCAACCCAGTGCCAGTTGAAGTGCCGTATGATATTAACAATCACCTCTATGATGTCTTTATTGGAATGCACTGTGCGTAGAAAAGAGGGATATTTCACTTTCTCTGAAAAGGCAGAGCTAG
Source organism: Lates japonicus (assembly GCA_033238685.1). Lineage (NCBI taxonomy): Eukaryota > Metazoa > Chordata > Actinopteri > Centropomidae > Lates > Lates japonicus. The sequence continues at coordinate 22,293 of BRZM01005402.1, read as the reverse complement.
CAGCTCCATAACTGACCTGTTGAAAGAGTAATAGGGAAATTGTCATTATTTTCAGTAACAGTTCAGTGTCAGGTTAAAAGCTGTTTCAGTTTTTAAAAATCTTAACTTATGTAATATATCGTTTTAATTCAATAATTTATATTAATGACAGTTTCTATCACTTATTCTACATGTTTATACACAATTGCTGACAAACTTACAATGGGAATGAGATTCATCATGAACAGTGGGGCTACAGTCAGGGTGTCAGTGCTTGAAAAAGGGCCAACCACAGCTGTCACCTTGGACACTTTTGACAGATTCTTGTGTGGTTCACCCCAAGGCTGAATCAAGCCATTGACGGAGATGAGATTCAAAATACCTGGAAAATTCAGTGCATCTGAGCAGTGGTCAAATATCTCTTGGCTATGAGATACATTTGGCAGTAGATTGGTAGAGTTGTTGATTTCCTCCACAGAGAATCTCATCAACTGAAACCTCCGATAACTCGAAAGAATGATGGGTTTACTGTGAACAGAGAAAAGATAACAGGAGAGTTACTTTGAATTAACCTTGAATAATCCTTTCAGTCTGAGGCCTTTACCAATATAGACACCCGAAGTTCCATGAGTACAAGGACGTAGGACAGATTCAATGTTTCACAGTAACTTTGATTATGTAGCAAACTAGACTGGGCTAGGGGGGAATGTGCCCTCATGACGTTTGAGGTCAGCTCCTCAGTGTTGAAAAAGAGTGTAAACTTTTACACTAAGACTTGGTCATTACTTTCAACTTCACAATATATATTAAGTCAGATTGACTCACCTGGAGCAGTTGATGGCTTCTGGTCTGTCATGATAAACTGGTGCACTGACATGATGAATATCAAAAAGGCCACCTATCAAATAATCTCCTTGCAGCTGAAACTCTGAGGCCGGGACAGTGCATTGGTTCAAGGCGTGTAAAAGGCACCTAAGAGATCCTAGCAGACACAGAGAAGCAAGAAAATGTTTCATAGTTTCATCATTTAACTGATCTGATGATGTGAACTCTAAAGGGATTAGCCTCTGCCTTTAATAAGCAATGCAATGCTTGCAATGGCAAACCGCCAGTCTTCATTTCCATGCACCTGGGAATGCATGACTTCAGATGCCTGTAAATGGTTGGAGGATAATTCACAAATTAGGATAAAGCATCGCCTGCACTGACATACGGGTTGAACAGTTACTATGAGCAAAACAGGATTGAATGCCTCTCATATGAGTGCATGACAAATGCAATACATATACATATATACATTTACGACCCATAGGAGCATGTCAGCAGAAGATGCATACACCTTCATTATCATGGTGAAATGCTGTTAAGGTTGGAACAATCATGATTTGGTTAGGTTTCAGTACAAAACTACTTGGTTAGGTTTAGGAAAATAAGGTGGTTTTATATTAAAAAAAGTAGTTCAATTTGTTGTCACATTACAGTAATAAACACGTGGTTTATTTTGTGGAATAGACATGGATACAATGCTTATCATCAGTTTAATGTGGGAAACAGCGGACTCCTCTCCTGTGTGAAAGTCAGTGTTTTGTCAACCCATCCAACCATTCCGGCCTTGCCTCCTTCCTCCATGGGTTGTAATAGCCTGATAGCACGGGCAACCCATGGGCTCATATATTTTTTTTTTATTTGCGGACTGGAAAAACTATCTTTCAAACTCAACAAAAAGGGGCCAAAATGGTAGGAGGTTAAGGTCATTGTCAGGAGAGCAGGATAGCACCAAATTGTCTGCTACTCAAGGCTCCAAGTGGTATACCTTATACAGAGCAGCAGGAAAAGTGTGGAGAGAGAGAGAGAGAGTTGGGTACTACATTCAACGGGGGTCCAACAGCTTTGAGTCAAAATGTGGAACTTGCTAAAACTGTTTAAAACAGTTATAACAGTTCTAATAACTCATGCTTGTCTAAGTGAAGGTTTCAAAAGTTTAATGAAACATTGTTATATTGAATGAAAGGTTTCATATAGGGATGATCTATGGGTGATAGGGATGAAATAAAGATGAAGATAACAAGATAAGGTTGTGAGATCGACGCGGTCACAAGCAAATACACACAAATTAGTAAATTAATTCAACCAGGTATCTTTGGTTTATGCTAAAATGCTACATCCTCTTACAAATAAGCTCTGCATGACTTAACCTTGGACCACATAGGTTATTTGAAAGGAGATAATTTGCAATCACTCTGTGGACAGTAGTGATAGATGGACAGACCATGAGCTTTGCTCTCACGAAAGTCTTAATTCAGTCAACCACCTGATAGAATGGCAGGACTCCTCACTCTGGTTTGTAGAAAGGAATTGGCCCTCATCTGCAGGAGAGATTACAGGGTGATGTCATGGTTAATAAAAAGTATAAATAAAACACTTTGTGGGAGCCACATGAGATCGGTGAACTACAGTATAAAATGTGCTGCTAAGCTATCATTGCTATCAAATGTTTGCATTACCAGATATAGTGTGACTTTCTAGATTCAGTGCTCTTAGATGCTGCACTGCAACATTTTTTAAAAACTGAATTTCAATTCCACCCTATCTATTTATTTGGTAGAAGGCAAATAACTAGAAGTGTCTCATGACAATCATTATATGATTTTATTTAAATATATGTATATTTAGATCATATTTCATGTCTTTCTTTGACTGACCACACAGATGGATAATATGATGACCACCTTTCCACAGTCAGGATGCATCTTAACTGATAACAGTTACAGTTCAGTGTTGATACAACTGTCAAGTACAAAAAACCAAAACAAAAACAAATGACTATTTCAACTATTTAAAGAGTAGATGAGTATATAATTGTTATCGGAAACTAAAACTAAAAAGATTACTGCAATGCTGTGTTGTCCAGAGCATAGATAACTATGTCAAGATTCACTTCACATTTGTTGTTTGTTTCTTTTAATTATATTCTATAACCTCTTAACAAATGTGGCACTAAATTTGGTAGTCATATTTAAGTAAGTCAAAAGTTATATTTACACAGCAAATATCCTTTGATGTTGTAATACAACTTGAACAAGATCCTGCTAAGAGGAAACATATAAACCAGACAACTAGATCCCCAAACTGGTAACATAAGAAAGATGTAGAATGTCTAGTCTGGACTGTGCTAAAACAAGTAAGTGAGTGAGTGAGAAAGAGAGAGAGAGAGAGAAAGAGAGAGAGAGACTGTCTCCAGAGGATATCTCTGATCTCTTTACCATCACTCATCACATGGGTAATCTTACTGTCCCTATTTTCATTTCCTGATGCAACCTCTTTGCAACCACAAGGCAGTTTGAGGTGACTGTTGCTCACTACAGTGTTGTGGAGAGACTTAAGTATTGTACCAATGTTTTCTTAGAGCTATAGGTAGTGATGTGGGACCACAGACATGAGACAAGAACAGTGTTTTGCTGTCTGTTATCTGTTACCTGCCTTTCTACCTGGTTCTCATCACATTTTCTATTTAAGTAACTTCACTGCATTAGACTGCCTGAGTGTCTGTGCACGGGTCACTCTTTTACTGCAGAGATGTCCCCTCTGTTAGACTCAAGAGGTCTTAATGTGTGGCTTGAAAATTCCAGAGACCCATCAGAGTTCTTACTCTTAAATAAAATTTTATTCTAATCTTCTAATTACTGTTATGATTTTAACACATGGCCACACTACAAGACAGGGCCAAATTACATAGATCACAAAAACAAATGCGGTTAGTAACAACAACAATAATAGTAGTGTTTATTTATGCCCTTTTAAAATATGTTACAGAGTGAATGAACAACAAAACGAAAACAGGTCAGCACCATGAATAAATAAAACCAAACAAGTAAAACCACAAAGTAAAATATAATAAAATAAATAATATAATAAATAAATGAAATACTAAATTATTTACAAAACTGAAATGCATTAATAATGAAATTTAAGATAAAATAAAATAAAAAATGAAACTTAAGATTAAGGATAGAACTATAACAATAACTCTAATGAATAGATAGAGTAAAATGACAGTGATATACCATAACTATACATTAGCACAAATAGATACATTACATTAAATATATGAACAACTTACACTATGGTAAAAATTCCCTTTCAGTTTTGTGGTTGACCAATAAAACCAATGACACAATGGGTACCTTGGGATTTTGAGGCCCCTAGGGAATCTCAACCTGACTTTCTGAGAAGAGTCCAAGTTTACCTTCTAAAGAAAACTGTTTTTCTCTTCTATAGAATCCTGAAGATTAATACATAGCAGGAGCCTATATGAGCAATATGTCCTACTAATAAATCCAGAAATCTCCATCTGTCATTCTGGCTGTCCTTTGACTTTCCTGAATGGTTCTTAAGAAAATTGAAAATACAGACCCTTACTGTGACATCATGGTAGTAGACTCTAGTACCACCATGACCCTTTCATTTTAATTTTTGAGTGAAATGTCTCAACAACCATCAGATGGATTGGATAAAATTCAGTATCCATATCCACCTCAAGAATTTTAATTATTTTAAAGGTCCCTTACAATTTTTCATCTAGCACCATCATCTGGTAATCTGTTGAATTATTTGATTGTTGATTACATCACTTGCTAAAGACATTCCTAGTTGTACTGTCTTTAATGCTAATCAGCCAATGTTAACATGCTAACAGGCTAAACATTATACCTGCTTAACATCAGCATGTACTGTAACTACTGTCATTTTGAGCACGTTAGCATGTTAGCATGGCTGTAGATTCTTCCACTGTATCTCAATTCATGTACTTACATACTCACACCACTTAAGTACATATGTGTCTACACTTAGCAAGCATGGAAACATGCAGTGCACCATAAGTACCAGGCCAGCACCCAAAATGGTCAAAAGCGAACATACTACTCTCAATGGTGGTCACTATCTTGGCCAAGTGGTGGAAATTGAGGATCATCAGCGATTTTCAAACTTCTTGTAAAATGGCAGCCAAGTAAGAACCATACACTGGTGGTGCAAATAGAGTTATAACTTAGATGTCACATGAAACACACAAGAAAACATGCACTTGAGCCGGGCGGGCAAAGCAGCTATGGAATGTAGTTATCATGTATAGTAATTTCTGGTGAGTGCACAGTGAGACAACACTATCCTGTTGAAATTCGCACACTGTGCTAGTGAGTAAACTGTGTACTCAGTAAACTACATGTCAGTGTACTAACTGAAGTATCCATTTTGACACACATCATTACTTGTTTAATTTCTGTAGTCAGGTTTCAGACTAGGATTATGAGATGCCAATTGGCCCTGAAACAGCTTGAGTATGTCCCTTATCAATACATCCCTTAATAGAACAACCAACTAACCAATACAAAATGTGGATAACACAGTCAGGTTATAAAAAGACAAAGATTTAAACTGTCTTGACTCAAAACCCAAATTATCATTTCATTAAAAGAACGCAGTGGACCTGACACACATTAGTTCCTGGGTTTACATTAACTCATATATTACAGTAAGCAGCTACAGGCTAGTTGTTTTGGTGTAATTCAAGAGGAGACCTTGAAAGTACTGCTGTGTGTTTTTGTAGGGTTGAAAAATGATGATGTAGCATTTTGGGAGGAAATACCACAACAGAAAAGAGTAGAGGCTGGAGAGTACTGCCAGAGCATTAAAAGTTTGGATGTACTTTCCACGGTAAAGCACATACACAGTGGCAAAGATGATCCAGGTGAGGATCAGCACAAGCAGGCAGAAGGTAATTGCTTTGGCCTCATTGTAATTTTTTGGGAGGTCTTTTCCCATGTAGGAGAAAATAAAGCAAAGAGAGCACAAAGATAAAAGTAAAAACACAGAACCAGAGGATGCTTTGAGATTGATGCCACAATGAAGTATGATTTTGTCTGGGTACCAAAATGTGTCATTGTAGGGCTTAGCGGGTTCATAAGAGTAGGCAATGATAAGTAAGAGCATCTGAGTAACAAAAGCCACAGCGATAATCAGCCACTGTCCATGATATTTCATCCACCAGCCAGAGCTAGGGAATTTGGGCAATATTTGAAAATAAACAATTTGAAAGAGCGACAACAAAACATGCTAGACAAACTGTAGAACAAATGAATGGTAAGAACCTTAAGACAAAGAAACTGTTGGCTTATCAAAGTAAAAGAAGACACTACGACTACACAGACTGAGGCAGCCTAAAATTAGGAAGCACATTGGTCCCCCAGCAGATCTGACAACAGGGGTGTTGTAGTTGATGGCTAAGAGAACAGACGTGGCTAATGTGAGGCCCACCAAGACCCAGGCCCCAATCAGGATCAGTATGGCCCCAATGTCTGTGAATGGGATGTACTCCACCACTCTCAGATTGCATGATGTACTTCCTTCTGCTGAATATTCTGTCTCCTTACAGTCGATGCACTTGTAGGGATCCTCTGTTTTATGTGAGACACAATTTGTCAAAAACTTTAAGATTAACTTTTATGAAATAAAATAACAGACCAAAAGACAGAAAAAAAGATGTAAAGACAGATCAAATATACCCTAGAGGTAACTGTCAAAAGACAAATAACGTATTGTTACTTATTTTCTTGTTTTCATGTGTAATAATTTACCTGTGTTGTTGACATAAGTTCCATTCGGACAGATTTTACAACTGTAGCAACATTTGTGGATTCCACTGTACTTTTTTGCATATCCTGCAGGACATTCTGTGGAACACAGTGAAGTAGGGACCTGTACAGCACAATTGTTTAGTAGAAAAGTACACAAAAGAGAAGAAAATTGTGTTAGGTGGAGAGAATCTCAATCTACAGTTTTAAATTTCTTGACAGGTTTTGTAAATTGTAAACATCCTGTTAGACACTAAGTGATATATTTAGACATTCCTTCATATTACACCATGATGAACCACCATCTGTTTATTTCCTTGATAATTTAAAAAATAAGGGACAAGAAAAAAAAGCATTTTTTAAAAACACATGATGAAGACAAACCAACTTACCTCTCCGTTTGTGTACCACTGAATTTGGCTGTTGTTGATGAAAGACTGGACTGATGGGTGAAATTTATAAAACCCAATCTCCTCTGCATCACCACTGTGGTTCCAGAAAACTATGGAGTAGGATCCGAACTTGGGGTCACCGTTCTCATCAAACTGAATACTTTGATTTAAATGTGTAAAATTTGACTTCTTCAGCTCTGCTAGAACCTGTTGCAGATACACAAGATTCACATTTCTTGCATGTGTTCAGAAAGGACAACATAGGTTTTAGGTTTAATATTCACATTGAGGGAAGAAGTGTGGTGCCCTTCTTTACAGGCTTTAGGAAGTAGTTTATCAGACTCTACACTCCTCTATCTCTGAAATTTGTTATCTGAGACTTTGATACCAAGACAGTGCTTACATGGTAATAAAAGAGAATGTGCACATCCAGGTGCTGGATTAAAAAAACCCAAAACACTCAACACATTTGCTCACTGTTGTGGCACCTCCCCATTAATTAGCAACATTTCACAAGGCTTGACAAAGCCTTTTGATTGTATTTTTGGGATTTAGAGGCTTTTTCTTACGTCTTAATATGAGATAATTAAATTAATTCTCAAATTATTTGTATACTTACCATATGTGGGTACACTGTAATTTTGTCATTACATGTTCCAGTTCCACATTGCAAGACATTGTGTAAGGCATGAGCGATGGGCATATACAGCAGAATAAACAGGGAAAGAGAATGATGGGTCTGCAGCAATGACATCCTCTCCATTCAGGTTACTGCAGTTGCAAACCTGATTACAAAACTTCTGCTGTCCTGCATTTTCACAATGCATCTGTCTTTTGGAAGAATAGATAAAATCACTGAAACCAGGTATTGTCACTACTGGCTGAGAGACCCCAAGTACAGTTCCAATATTTCTGATTCCTTTCTCCTTAGGGAGATCCTCGTTTAAAGACCATGCATCCCCTGCTATCCACACCTTCTTGGTGACATTTAGTCGTATTGCTGACCTAATGAGAGGTTTAGCAGTCCATTCAGGAACAAAAACAATAATGATAGGTATCTTCAGTGTCCCTATCTGTTTGAATATTTGGGAGTAATCTGTATTGTTGTTGAGGCCTTTGGTGTATGCCAGGCAGATCTCAGTGTCCTTAATCTTTCTTATGAACAAGTCCCGGCCGTCATTGCCATAATCATCATCAATGTTAAGGAAAGCAACCCAGCGCCAGTTGAAGTGCAATATGATGTTAACTATAACGTCTATGACATTGTTATTGGGATGCACTGTTCGCAGGAAAGAAGGAAAACTCTGTTTTCTTGAAAAGACAGAGCTACCAGCTCCATAACTGACCTGTTAAATGAGCAACAGATAAATTATCATTAGTTTCAGTAACAGTAAAATCTCAAAAGTTAAACTGCTCTTAAAGTTGTTTTATTCAACATACAATAGTTGTCATGTTTACCATAGGAATGAGATTCATCATGAATAATGGGGCTACAGTCAGTGTCTGAAGGCTTGTGAAAGTGCCAACCACTGCCACCACTTTGGACAGATTCTTGTGTGGTTCATTCTTTGGTTGAATCAAACCATTGACTGAGATGAGGTCCAAAACTCCTGGAAAATTCTGTTTATCTGAGCAGTGGTCAAATATCTCATAGCCAAGAGATACATTTGGCAGTAGATTGGTAGAGTTGTTGATTTCCTCCACAGAGAATCTCATCAACTGAAACCTCCGATAATTTGACACAATTAACGTTTTACTGTGGACAGAGGAAGGACAGTGAGAGTGTGTATTCATTAGTACAGATATAGATATTTAAAAGCATTTCCTGGAACAAAGACTCAATAATGCAGACTTTGTCCTTCAATTTTGTTAAGTGTGATAGAATAGGAATTCATTAGACTGGTTTTGGGAATAATGTGCAACTAGCAATATTGACCTCAAGACTGGGTAAAACTCCTGAATATATAATAAAGTAATCTGCTACATTAGATTTTCTTAATTAGTTTGAACTTCAGATGATATACACTCAGATTTAGCATTAGACTCACCTGGAGCAGTCGATGGCTTCTGGTCTGTCATAGTAAACTGGTGCATTGTCACGATGAATATCAAAAAGTCCACCTATCAAATAATCTCCTTCCAGCTGAAACTCTGAGGCTGGGACAGTGCATTGGGTTGAGACATGTAGAAGAAGAAATCCCAGGAGACACAGAGCAGCCAGAAAATGTTTCATTGTTGTAGTTCACATTTACCAATCTGATGTGAACTATATTGAGATTTGCCTCTGCCTTTACTAAGTTGAGACACTAGTGATGGTTAAGCCTCAGTGATCATTTCCATGCATCTGGGAATGAAAATCATAACTATATATGGTTGGAGGAGAATTCACAAGTCAATATGCAAAAGAAGTGAAGGTTTTGCATAATTACCTGTGAATTCAATATGCAAATATGTGCTGCTGAATAGACTCGGTGGTGTTGTTGTTAAAAGCAGGTTTTATCAATCATCACAAGCAAGCAAATGAAACCTTGGACAGAGTAAAATTAGTTTGAATATATATATTTGTGTGTGGGTGTGCGTGTGTGCGCGTGCACTTGCACTTGCCTCCTAGCAGTTTTTTTGTTTTGTTTTGGTTTTTTGACAGCACATTGTTACACTTCTTTGTGCTGTGCCACAACTAATTGTTGGTCAGTGGAAGAATGAGAAACCAATAGCAGGAATGTGTATCTCATCCCCTGGCATTTTCTACCGGGTGTGGACACTGGCTCTGCAGAGAGTGTATCACCATGTACTGGGCCCAGTCTGGTTCATCAGGACACTCCTCCTGTCCCCAGTGTAGAAAAAGATCCAGAACAGGACCTGAGCTGAAGACAGCCAGTAAAACCAGCACTGTACAAAGTAAGACTGGGAATATGTCCATGCTTTCTAAAACTATACAACAGAATAATGTATTTGTTGAATCATTACAGAGTGTCTCTTGTCTTTCAGCAGACGTGGGTCTGCAGGAGGTTTTAGATGAACATAAGAACAGTGTGAGAAGGAGATGTGAGGGACACAGTCAAGAGATTAATACAAAACAGGGACACATCAGAGATGTACTGACAATTGGAAACCTTCTCAGTGCAGAAGTTCACTCAGGACTGAGCAAAAGAAACTTGGAAAACCAAGATGTCTGTCTGGTGATTCTGCTTTTTGCTGCAGGATTCAAGAGTGAAGGAGCTATGTGGTTTTCTGGAAAGTCCAGACTGTAGACTGAAGATTCTGAGGTCAGACACCATACAAGAAAAATCCCTTACTGTTCATATCAAACTTTTTTTCCACACTGACATATACAAATATATATTCTGTATTTTCTTTTTCCAACATGACTAAAAAGTGATGTGACCAGGTAGAACTGACTGAGTTATTCAGACCAAATTCACCATGTTTGTTAACTCTTCACAACTGATGAATCACCTCCAACCATGTCTCTCAATCTACTCAAACTACTGATCTCACCCCTTGAACAACATATTAGAGGTGGCACTACCATGATATCACTCCCTAAAGTCAGAAAAGGTGAATTGCCAAATGCCAAACAGGTATGAGAATCAGATGTTTGGCAAATCTATCTTGCAATCTTTTTATCTTTTGATAATGTCTTCATATAGCAAGAAATATTTGATATTTGATATGGGCCTGTTCTGAACACGAAGGGGATCCATGCAGTCATTTCTCTGGTTCTTCCAGCCACCCTGTGAGTGTTGAGGCAAGACCTTTGGAGGTGCAGTCCCACTGCTCACTCTAGATGGAGGCATTTCACTGCCCTCAAGTTTGAGCTCTGCACCTCCTGCAGACTGAATGCCGAGGACCTTGATATTGTTTCCCTGTGAAAACAATGTCAAAGTTGGGGTAAGGATAGGTAACGTAATTCTGGGATTATTTTCTTTGGGAAGATTATTTCAACTTCTTTCAGAGTGAATTCTTTGTATTTATAAGGAGGGAACATTTTTTGATTATTGAAGAAATATTTAATGTTTGTTAAGGGAAGATATATTTGCTTCTCTGGCTAAATCTCCACAAGGGCATTTGTGTTGAACTGAAAGAACAGCTAACTTAACCTGTGCTGTGTGAACATGTTAGAATTGCACAGATTGACAAAATGAAAGACCATGTTCATATGTAGGGGATTGTTCCCCACTGAAGCATTGTTCCTGCCCCAGTGTTAGTTGTCTGTGAATGTTGAAGCAGTGATACAAGGTTAGAGGGTGGAGATAAATTTAAATTGGTAACAAGTGGAGGAGAGTGAATTGAAGTGTCAGGGTAGGAGGGGAATAGTGGGGTCTACAGGTTCTGTTGCTCAACACTCAATTAACACAACACCATTTTTCCAAATCTCTTAATCTGTGTCTTGGAGAGTTATTTGGGGAAACAGCCACAGTCATCGCTATAGGCTTAAACTGTTTCATTAAATAATAACTACACCCTCAGATTCTGATGGATTTTCTTATGGGGTGCATTGATGTCTCTGAGAGTGTCAGTGTGTGGTTGCTTGTGTTGTAGCTAAGCTAGCAGTTTTATGAGAGGCTCTCTTCATGTGTATGTAACTGTTGGTCCAAAGTTGTATATTATGAAGTTTAATTACAACAGTTTATGTGTAACTGTAGTGGACACCAAGCCTACCACTGGTCACAGGCTCTGAAAGAGCTCATAGTGGGGACTATGTAACAGACATATGCTGGCACCAGAGATATCATTAGATCAATACCCATAAACTGGATAGGAAACAGAAACAGTCTTCTCTAACTCCAGACCTGCTGTTAAGATGTGAAGGAGAGGTTTAATCTGGTCAAAGGTAAAATGGGCATTTCCAGAAGATCAACTCTAATGGATTCAAAGCTAACATAGTAATAAACAATCCAAATCTCTCGAATGAAAATGAGTTAATTCTATACAATAAGACTTTGTCTCCAAATGGGATATTTGACTGTTACTTTTGTCACAGAAAGTAAGGTACAGAAAGATTTCCACCAGTCCTTGTGACATAAGTCACACCACATTCCAGTCTTAACTGGGAACTGGCATCTCCCTGTTTTTCTGAAATCATATGAAATAATTGTCCAACCATTCTGTAACCAAAAAACAATTTTACTGAGAAAATGTTTCCATTTTAATGTGTCACGGAGGCACAAGATATACTAAATGAACCAATAGCAGGGTATTTCTAATCAGAGCAGAGGTTATTAAATATAGTTGTTTGGTATCACCTTGCAAAAGTTCAGGGAACACAACTACAGGCTGTTTGTGTGTAGTGTAGCACATTTCATCGGGCTAGAAAAATCTAATGCCCTAATAGAGAAAAAGAATAAACATCAAATAAAATGAGGTGACTGTTGCTCACTACAGTGTTGTGGACAAAGTTAAGTATTGTACCAATGTTTTCTTAGAGCTATAGGTAGTGATGTGGGACCACAGGCATGAGACAAGAACAGTGTTTTGCTGCCTGTTATCTGTTACCTGCCTTTCTACCTGGTTCTCATCACATTTTCTATTTAAGTAACTTCACTGCATTAGCCTGCCTGAGTGTCTGTGCACAGGTCGTCCTTGCCTGTGTTTCTGCCACGAGCTGAGACACTCTTTTACTGCAGAGATGTCCCCTCTGTTAGACTCAAGAGGTCTTAATGTGTGGCTTGAAAAATCCAGAGACCCATCAGAGTTCTTACTCTTAAATAAAACTATTCTAATCTTCTAATTACTGTTATGATTTTGACACATGGCCACACTACAAGACAGGGCCAAATTACATAGATCACAAAAACAAATGCGGTTAGTAACAACAACAATAATAGTAGTGTTTATTTATGCCCTTTTAAAATATGTTACAGTGCTATATGAACAACAAAATGAAAAATCAGTACCATGACTAAATAAAGCCCAATAAATATAATCACAGAACAAATTAATAAGTACAATATAATTAGATAAACAGGAAAATAAATAAATGAAATATGAGTAAATCACTTAAAACACCAAATTATCTACAAAAGTAAAATATACTGAATAAAATATAAGATTATATAAGAATTTTTTAAAAAGGAAATTAAGATTAAAGATAGAACTATAAATAATTTGCACAATGGCACAACTGCCCTGTCAGTTTTGTGGTTGCATTGCAAACCCATTGACACAGTGGATACCTTGGGATTTTGTTGGCCCATAGAGAATCTCTGACTTACAGAGGAGTCCAAGCTTTCCTTCTAAAGAAAACTGTTTTTCTGTGGCAAGAAAAATAATACACAGCATCCTTAAGATTAGTATGTATTAGGAGTTTATACAAATACAAAATTTATACAAATCCTCTAAATAAATCCAGAAATTTCTGTCTGTTATTCTGTCTGTCCTCCAATTTTCCTCGATTTTTTGGGGGTGAGTGGCTCTCAAGAAAAATACAGATCTAACCCATCTGACAGAGGGTTCTGTGACATCATAGCTGTGATATCATGTTTGTAGACTGTATCACCACCATGATCCACACATTTTTTAAGGAAATATCTCAGCAACCATTGGATGGATTGGATGAAATACTGCTAAACATTCCATGAAAGAATTTTAATTACTCTGGAGGTCCCTTACAACTTATCACCTATTGCCACCATCTGGTAATTTGTTGAACAGTTTGATTGTTAACTAAATTGCTTGCAAAAGACATTCCTAGTCTCAGTCTTTAGTGCTAATTTGCCAATGCTAGCATGCTAACAGACTAAACATCATACCAGCTTAGCATCAGCATGTACTGTAAACAATGTCATTTTAATCATGTTAGCATTCTAACGTTAGCATGACTGTAGACTACTATGCTGTGTCTCAGTTTGTATGCTTCCATACTCACACATGCCGTTTTGTGTGACCAAGTTGTGTCTACATTGACAATGTAGAAAAACATGCAGTGCAATTATAAGTACTAGGACTGTGCACTCAAACGAGTGTGAAACGATGGACACTTCCTCAATCTTGGCTACGTAATGGAAGGGGACGGAGTATCACCATAATTAGTACAAACTAGTGAAAAAAGAGTGGTGCAGGGATGACATATTTTTTTAGGCCTACCCAGAAATTAGCCTCACCCTGATTCCTTCCACAAATTGGTTTTTGAATTATTGCAGAAAATAAGCCCCATGATGAATAAAAGTTTAATATATTTAAACGTTTTGTTCAGCAAGATAATCTTAACAAATACACACCACTTTCATGTTTTTGAAGCCAAAATACAATCTAGTAAAAGCTAATGGTAGGCTATAAACGAACTACATCACGGTTGCATGCAATCATCTTTTTTGAGACAGATAAATGCTTAAATATTACAAGTGGGGTATTTTATTTCCTAGAATAAAACGTAAAGATGTCTTGAGCTTGTGTTAACCACAAACTTTATTTCAGGCATTGCGACCGTTATTTACACTAAGTGTTGATTTGAGACATTACCCTGTAGAAATTTGCGCACTATGCCACTGAGTATACCGTGTACACAGCCTACTGCATGTCAGTGTACTAACCTGAAGTATCTGATTTTAGACACAGCATTAGTCTTGTTTAGTTTTGAGGTCAGGTTTCAGACTAGGACAATGAGATGCCAACCATCCCTGAAACAACAGTTTGGGTACATCCCTTATTAATACATCCCTTGGTAAAACAACCAAATCACCAATCAAAAATGTTTGTAACACAATCAGGTTACAACAAAAGAGAAAGACAGAGATTTAAACTAGTACATACCTTTTGGACAATTGACTCAAAACAAGTTATCATTTGCTAAAAAGGATTTAGAAGCAAGCTGAAACATGTCAGGGAATTAATGTAGTCCTCAGTCTACATTAACTCACAGGCTAGTTGTTTTGGTGTAATTCTGAATGAGACCTTGAAAGTACTGTTGTGTGTTTTTGTGGGGTTGAAAAATGATGATGTAGCATTTTGGGAGGAAATACCACAACAGAAAAAGAGTAGAGGCTGAGAGTACTGCCAGAGACAAAGTTTGGATGTACTTTCCACGGTAGTTAATATGCATTATGGCAAAGATGATCCAGGTGAGGATCAGCACAAGCAGGTTATAGGAAGGTAACGTTTTGGCCTCATTGTACTTTTTTGGGAGGTCTTTTCCCATGTAGGAGAAAATAAAGCAAAGAGAGCACAAAGATAAAAGTAAAAACACAGAACCAGAGGATGCTTTGAGATTGATGTCACAATGAAGTATGATTTTTTTTGGGTACGAAAATCTTTCATTCTAGGGCTTAGCGGGTTCATAACAGTAGGCAATGATAAGTAAGAGCATCTGAATAACAAAAGCCACAGTGATGACCAGCCACTGTCCATGATATGTCCTCCACCAGCTGTGGAGCTTGGGGAACTTGGCAGCTATTTTGAAAATGCAGACGATTTGAAAAGAGCGCACAACAAAACATGCTAGACAAACTGTGTAGAACAAAATGAATGGTAGGAACCTTAAGATACAAAAAGAAACTGTTGGCTTATCAAAGTAAAAGAAGACACTAAGACTACAGCCAGACTGAGGCAGCCTAAAATTAGAAGCACATTGGTCCCCAGGCAGATCTGGACAACAGGGGGTAAGCAGAAGTGATGGCAAAGAGAACAGACGCATAATGTGAGGCCCACCACATCCAGGTCTCCCAACCACAGACTCCTGCATGGCCCCACCGTCTTGAAATGGACATACCCACCACCAGATTGCATGACATTTCTTCTCCAGACCATTCTGTCTCCTTTCAGTTGATGCAGTTGTAGGGATCCTCTGTTTTATGTGAGACAGGGACAGTCAGTCAGAAAAATTAAGACTAACTTTTGAAAAATAAAGAGACAGACCAAAAGAGATATACGCGTAAAGAAAGATAAAATAGCTGAGTAAGCAGTGATTGATGTTTAACCTGTGACACTGTTAGGTTCTCCTAAGTTGAGCTTTTACATCATGTCAAACTCACTTTAGATTTTAGAGAGATATACTGTAGAGGTAATTGTCAATAGACTAATAACTTATTGCTGTAGTTTAATTGGCATGTTCAGTGGTCAGAGTGAACATGGATGCCTATTTATATAGCTGTATCTGATCGACGTAATATGCCTGTTAAACCCTCATAGCCTTGAAAGCTTAACAACTATCTGAAATTAGCTCCGATTGAGCAAGGAATGGCAGCGCTGCTTTCACTCATTTTCTATTTTGTATGTACAATAATTTACCTGTGATGTTGACATAAGTTCCATTCTGACAGACTTCACAAGAGAAGCAGCATTTGTGGATTCCATCTTGCTTTTTTGCATATCCTGCAGGACATTCTGTGGAACACAGTGAAGTAGGGACCTGTACAGCACAATTGTTTAGCAGAAAAGTAAATGCAAGTGTAGGAAAGAGAATATTGAAAGAGAACAGATGATAGAGAAGTATAACCATCAATGTAAGTTTTATATTGAAACAACCCTTCAAAGTGCACCATGAACAACCCCCACTGGTGGATGTTCCTGATTTTGGGGTTTGCCCATCACAACTTCAACCCATCACCAAACTGTACCAAACTCTTGACAGGGGAAAAAAAGTACTTACTCCCTTCATGTACCACTGAATTTTGCTGCTGTTGATGAAGAAATTGACCGTTGGGTGAAATGTATGAGTGCCGATCTCCTCTGCATCACCACTGTGGTTCCAAAAAACTATGGAGTAGGATCCGAACTTGGGGTCACCGTTCTCATCAAACTGAATGGTTTGATTTAAAAGTGTAAAGTTTGACTTCTTCAGCTCTGCTAGAACCTGATATGGGTACACAAAATAAACATTATGTTTACATGGTAATAAAAGAATGTGCACATTTAGGTACTAGATAAAAAACTTAACACTGAATTAAGACAAAGATTTGCACACCATGGTGGTACCTCCCAGCTAATTAAATTTAATACAGAAATATTTCAACCTCATGGAGAACTAATGAGATTGAAACATTTCACAAGGTTTGATGAAGCCTGACAGAGAGCTCTCTGAGACTGAAACGGTGCTTACTTTAAAGTTTCAGAAGTATTGGAAACTGCCAGTAGAGTGTATATGTATTGTCTTAGTTCTAATGTTTGGTAGAATTCAGTTTTAATTGTATTCTGAGGATTTATAGGCTTTGTTTACATCTTTGTGATAACTAGATGAATTCTTAAATTATTTGTATACTTACCATATGTGGGTACACTGTAATTTTGTCATTACATGTTCCAGTTCCACATTGCAAGACATTGTGTAAGGCATGAGCGATGGCATATACAGCAGAATAAACAGGGAAAGAGAATGACGGGTCTGCAGCAATGACATCCTCTTCCATTCAGGTTGGCTGCAGTTGCAACCTGATTACAAAACTTCCGCTGTCCTGCATTTTCACAATGCATCTGTCTTTTGGAAGAATAGATAAAATCACTGAAACCAGGTATTGTCACTACTGGCTCAGAGACCCCAAGTACAGTTCCAATATTTCTGATTCCTTTCTCCTTAGGGAGATCCTTGTTTAAAGACCATGCATCCCCTGCTATCCACACCTTCTTGGTGACATTTAGTCGTATTGCTGACCTAATGAGAGGTTTAGCAGTCCATTCAGGAGCAAACACACTAATGATAGGTATCTTCAGTGCCCCTATCCGTTTGAATATTTGGGAGTAATCTGTATTGTTGTTGAGGCCTTTGGTGTATGCCAGGTAGATCTCAGTGTCCTTAATCTTTCTTATGAACAAGTCCCGGCCGTCATTGCCATAATCATCATCAATGTTAAGGAAAGCAACCCAGCGCCAGTTGAAGTGCAATATGATGTTAACTATAACGTCTATGACATCCTTATTGGGATGCACTGTTCGCAGGAAAGAGGGAAAACTCTGTTTTCTTGAAAAGACAGAGCTAGCAGCTCCATAACTGACCTGTTAAATGAGCAACAGATAAATTATCATTAGTTTCAGTAACAGTAAAATCTCAGAAGTTAAACT
Organism: Lates japonicus; assembly: GCA_033238685.1. Lineage (NCBI taxonomy): Eukaryota > Metazoa > Chordata > Actinopteri > Centropomidae > Lates > Lates japonicus. Next base: position 4,301 of record BRZM01005402.1, on the reverse strand, counting down.
GCTGTTATAGCTGTTTTATTCAACATACAATAGTTGTCATGTTTACCATAGGAATGAGATTCATCATGAATAATGGGGCTACAGTCAGTGCCTGAGGGCTTGTGAAAGTGCCAACCACTGCCGTCACTTTGGACAGATTCTTGTGTGGTTCATTCCTTGGTTGAATCAAGCCATTGACTGAGATGAGGTTGAAAACACCTGGAAAATTCTGTTTATCTGAGCAGTGGTCAAATATCTCATAGCCAAGAGATACATTTGGCAGTAGATTGGTAGAGTTGTTGATTTCCTCCACAGAGAATCTCATCAACTGAAACTTCCGATAATTTGAGTCAATTAACTTTGTACTGTGGACAGAGGAAGGACAGTGAGAGTATGTATGAATTAGTTTCATGGTTGAAGTATTAATGTTTGTGAGGGATGTACAGATAGATATTTAAAAGCATTTCCTGGAACAAAGACTTAGGTCAATAATGAAGATTTTGTCCTTCAATAACTTTGATAATATAGCAATTAGTTAGATTGGTTTTGGGGGTAATGTGCAACTAGCAGCAGCTATTGACATGACGTTTGAATAAAACTCCTGAATATTATACTAATGCAATATGTTACACTGATTTTCTTTATCAGTTTGAACTTCAGATGATGCACACTCAGATTTAGCATAAAACTCACCTGGAGCAGTCGATGGCTTCTGGTCTGTCATGATAAACGGCACTGACATGATGAATATCAAAGTCCATCTATCAAATAATTCTTCCAGCTGAAACTCTGAGGCTGGGACAGTGCATTGGGTCGAGGCATGTGCAAGAGATCCCAGCAGACACAGAGTGGCAAGAAAATGTTTCATTGTTGTAGGTACCGTTTACCAGTCTAATGTGAACTACATTGAGATTTGCCTCTGCCTTTACTAAGTTGAGACACTGGTGATGCAAAAGCCTCAGTGCTTTTGCATACTGACGTGTGAATTCAATATGCAAATGTAAGCTGCTGAACAGACTCCCTGTGTTGTATGAAGCAGGATTTAGCAATCATGACAAGCAAGCAAAGGAAACCTTTGAATGTTATATATGTTTCCTCAGCAAAAGAAAGAGGATGGCAGTTTGCTTGGAATGACTATATTTACTTTTTTTTTTTTTTCAAAGTAACACAAATGACAAAAGACTTAAGCAGCTACTTCAATTGAAGACAGGACATCTGGTGGGCAGATGGAGAATGGCAGGTCTGGGGAGATGAAAAACAATGCCTGGGAGAGCTGAGCAGGCCTGGAGATGGGCTGAGGGGAGCTGAGAGGCAGGCTGTGACAATATTAACATTATATTAATATACTGAACCTTACACATTATTATAATTTATCTACCAACATTTATTACACAGCATCCCAAATTTGCTCCTCTCAAGGGCATGAAGTTACATTTACACTTCAGGAGAAACAAATTGTCAGTGTGTGCATGACTTGAACAAAGATATTTTTCTACATCTAAAACACACTTCTTTTTATTAATGTCTGTATTTTTGATTACTTGATTAAAAAGGTAGGATTAGTCATATGGAGGTATTTATGTGCACAGCAATACAACTGCTGTAAATATAATGAGCAAAGCAACCATGCTGCCAATTGATTGGATGAAATTCTGTTCAAACATCCATGTCCACCTCAGGAAAAAAAAAAGTATTACTTTGTTGGTCCCTTACAACTTTTTGCCCGGTGCCATCATCTGGTCAAAATTTTAGTTGGTTGAATAGTGGTTGATCAAATTGCTTGCTAAAGACATTCTTAGTTGCACTGTGTTTAGAGCCAGTCAGTTTATGCTGGCATGCAAACAGGCTAAACATTGTACCTGCCTAGTATCAGCATGTAAGCACTGTCAGTGTGAGCATGTTAGCATGCTGACATTAGCATTGCTGTATATTCTCTGTCTTGTGTAGCTTCTGAAGTCAGAGGTTTCAGTCTAGGACTATGAGATGCCAACCATCCCTGAAATAGCCAAATAACCAGTCACAAATGCTTGTAACACAGTCAGGTTACAACAAAAGAAAAAGAAAAAGACTGAAACTTTTTGACAATCTACTATAATAAATATAATCATAATTGTGTTGTATTGATTACTATTATTTAATCTAAAGTATTCAGAAGGCCTGAGGCACATCAGTTCGACTTTCTACATTGACACATAATTATGATAAGCTGCTACTGGCTAATTGTTTTGGTGTAATTCTGAATGAGACCTTGAAAGTACTGCTGTGTGTTTTATAGGGCTGAAAATGATGATGTAGCATTTGGGAGGAAATACAACAGAAAGGAGTAGAGGCTGGAGAGTACTGCCAGAGCATTAAAAGTTTGATGTATCACGGTAAAAGCATGTATTCAGGTGGCAAAGATGATCCAGGTGAGACTGTAGCAGGAGCAGACAGCAATTGTTTTGGCCTTATTGTAATTTTTGGGAGGTCTTTTCCCATGTAGGAGAAAATAAAGCAAAGAGAGCTCAAAGATAAAAGTAAAAACATAGAACCAGAGAATGCTTTGAGATTGATGATACAACCAAGTATGATTTTGTCTGGGTACGAAAGTGTTTCATTGAAGGGCTTGGACGGTCCATAAGAATATCCAATAATAAGTAAGAATACCTGAGTAACAAAAGCCACAGTGATGACCAGCCACTGTCCATGATATTTCATCCACCAGCTGTGGAGCTTGGGGAACTTATAATATTTTGAAATGCAGATAATTTGAAAAGAGCTATAACAAAAACATGCTAGACAAACTGTGTAGAACAAATGTGAATGGTAAGAACCTTAAGATACAAAAAGAAACTGTTGGCTTATCAAAGTAAAAGAAGACACTAAGACTACATAGACTGGAGGCAGCCTAAAATTAGGCGCCACATTGGTCCGCAGATCTGACAACAGGGTGTTGTAGTTGATGGCAAAGAGAACAGACGTGGCTAATGAGGCCCACCAAGACCCAGGCCCCAACCATGATCAGTATGGCCTCATGGTCTTGAATGGGACGTACTCACCACCTCAGATTGTATATACTTCCTTCTCCAGACCATTCTGTCTCCTTACAGTCGATGCACTTGTAGGGATCCTCTGTTTTATGTGAGACACAAACAATTTGTCAAAAAATGTAAGATTAACTTTTGAAAAATAAAAAGACAGAACAAAAGAGATAAAAAAGACGAGAGAGAGATCCAACCAAGATGTAAGTAGTGATTGATGTTAAACCTGTGACACTGTTATGTTCTCTTGATGAGCCCTTAACTTCATGTCAGACACTAGAGATATACCCCAGAGGTAACTGTCAAAGATGAATAACTTATTGCTGTAGTTCGATTGGCTTGTTCAGTGGGCAGAGTGAGCACGGATGCCTATTTATATAGCTGTATCTGATAAATAAATTAGCTCCATCCAGGCACGAGTGGCAGCACTGCTTTTACTCATTTTCTTGTTTTTATGTATAATAATTTACCTGTGATGTTGACATAAGTTCCTTTTTGACAGATTTCACAATTGAAGCAGCATTTGTGGATTCCATCTTGCTTTTTTGCATATCCTGCAGGACATTCTGTGGAACACAGTGAAGTAGGCACCTGTACAGCACAATTGTTTAGCAGAAAAGTAAATGTAAGTGTAGGAAAGAGAATATTGAAAGAGAACAGATGATAGAGAAGTATAACCATCAACGTAAGTTTTATATTGAAACAACCCTTCAAAGTGCACCATGAACAACCCCCACTGGTGGATGTTCCTGATTTTGGGGTTTGCCCATCACAACTTCAACCCATCACCAAACTGTGTACCAAACTCTTGACAGGAAAAAAAAGTACTTACTCCCTTCATGTACCACTGAATTTTGCTGCTGTTGATAAAGAAATTGACCGTTGGGTGAAATGTATGAGTGCCGATCTCCTCTGCATCACCACTGTGGTTCCAGAAAACTATGGAGTAGGATCCGAACTTGGGGTCACCGTTCTCATCAAACCGAATGGTTTGATTTAAAAGTGTAAAATTTGACTTCTTCAGCTCTGCTAGAACCTGATATGGGTACACAAATGTTGCTTCAGTTTTTGAAGTATTGGTAGCCACTGGTAGAGTGTGCATCTATTGTCTGATTTCTAATATTTGGGTAGAAATAAGTTTTGATTGTATTGTATGAGGATTTATAGGCTTTGTAATGTGTGATAACTGAATGAATTCTCAAGTTTGTATACTTACCATATGTGGGTACACTGTAATTTTGTCATTACATGTTCTAGTTCCACATTGCAAGACATTGTGTAAGGCATGAGCGATGGCATATA
>BRZM01005394.1:43977-55708 GCA_033238685.1 Lates japonicus | reverse complement strand
AGGGGATGTGTGCTGGTTAAAAAAACATACATAATCAATTTGGTTTTCTACCTACTGAGATAATTTGGACGATCTGCTCTGCACAGTCCTCTGATCGTTTCCATTTCAGTGAATGAATCAGTGGCTCAGGAGATGGAGTGGAGGGCGGAGGGCGGAGGGTAGAGGGTGGAGGACTAATTGCAGGGCTGGCAGTTCAATTCCCAGCTCCTCCTGCCCACATGTGGAAGTGTCCTCGGGCAGGACACTCGTGCCTGCGTTTACATTCACTACAAGCTGCCAGGTTACCCAGAGAAATCAGGTTATGTGGGTCATCAGGAAACACATCCACCTGCACTGTAGTAACCTGGTTACAGCAGATCTGCTCATACATGCAGCAGCAGACCAGTAATCAGATTACTCTTCCACCTCAGACTTATTCTGGAAGAATGACTCACTTAACGCTGTGACACGGAGCATTAGAGACCGACTGATTTAAACTTCTGAAAGCCTCTCTGTGTTAGTTTCAGCTTTAGTCCGCTGATAAAAACACAGTTAGAAATAAGCGTCCTCCAAGAGGAATCGACCTAAACCAGGTTTCTCTAATCACATCAACGCACTCACTGAAGAAAAATGAAGAGTAAACTGCACCCACAGTAATGAAAGGATAACTGTGCAGTCAGCTACAAGCTTTAACAAACTTCTTTCTCAAAATTTCCATAATGGAAACAGAGAGCTGCTCAGAAACAGCTCTGGTGCTAAATCTTAGTGGCAGAATAGTTGTCTGAGCATCTAGAGAAAGTGTTGGAATAAAGCAGGATGAGATGAGAACAGGAGGAGAAGCAGGTCATTCACCAACTGGCTGGAAAGATAAGCGACTAAATGAGTAGCTGCTCCCTCTAAAACCTCGATTGTTTGGAGGTTGATGTGATAAAAGAGGCTCAGGCTTCACCGGTCTACTGGACTAACTGGGTCCCAATTACGGTCCCAGCTGCACTCGCTGTCAAACCGAACCAGCGTCACTGCCTCAGTCGTGTTTTTTGGCCGAGTTCGTGTCCGTTTTGGGAACAAACTCTGTGATGTAACTGACATTTATGAGAGCGAGAAAACAGAGAAACACTCTAATACACAAAGCAGAAGTTATGCAACGACTAAAATCAGCAGTTTGCTCACTACAGTGACATTTTCTGGCAGACAACTGATATTTTACAGACACATCTAAAGCCACTTCTCCGGGCTGACCGTGCCACATGAAATCCTTGTTTATTTATTATTGACAGAAAACATTTCATGCTTCGAGCGAGCTGCAGTGGGTTACTGAGGAGGCTGCTGCCCTTTCCGTTCAGCCTGTCTAATTCAATACATAATAACTCACGAGATAAATCCAGCTCCTCTCCATCTTCTCCTCTATCTGCTAAACTCAGCCCCTCCTCTGAATGAAACTAACAGCAGCTGCAGCTAAAACGCGAGGATTTGCTGCTTTTCTTTGCCTCACATGAGTAAAATGAATATTACTGGGCTCTGGATTATTGGTTTTGGAATTGAAATATGTAATTAATTGATTAATCAAGTAAGTAAATCAGCAGATTCAGACTAATTTGTTATTAAATATTATTAAAACGTGTTGAGTGTGTGTGTGTACTGCTGCAAACTAATCACCAACAACATGTGCGACACTCCACAACACACAGGTACACAACAAGATCCAATAAAGAGCTAGTTCACAAACACACACACACACACACACACAAGCATCAAAGCTCCCCGTAATCGATACCGACATGAACTACAAGGTCACATGAAGACCCCCAACTGGGAGACCTGATGTTACAGCTCTGCCCTTAAGACCACACACATACACACGAACAGCACACATTCATGCAAATAAGCAGCCAAGGAAAAGTTCACTTGCATATTTACAGAACAAACAAACAGAACAACACGCAGACAGGGGTGCACTGTGGTGGCTCAGGACTTTAATAAAACACAGTTTTCTCTCCTGTGTGTGTCTCTGTTAACTTTTCTGCTGCGTCAGTAAAAACAAATAAATTCTACTTCGTGAACATGAACATGGGTTTACTGGAACATGAAAAAGAGAGCAAGAAGAGATGGCAACATCCCAGGACAGAGGAAGGAAGAAGAAAACACAGCTTGTAAATGGGCAGAATAAAAGCAGAACACATGACAGATACAGTTCCTTAACATCAGACGATCAGCTTTGGGATGGATGAATGCGAAATATATGGAAAAAGATGGAAGGAGAACAAGGAAGAGAGCAGTCAGCAGACTGACAGTAAATGAAGATGACAAAGAAAGACGAGAAGCTGAAGGAGAGAGAGTGAAAACAGGTTCCCAGCGACCAGTGCAATCCCAGGATGCACTGCAGGGCCTTAAGTGGCGAGTACACACTCTAATGATGTGGATAGGTTTAATGCAAATACACACACACACATACACACACAATCAGGAACCCAGTCAGTAAAATGGATACACACTCTACACTGTACCATGACTGAAAACACCACACACACAGCAGTTCGAGAAGCAATAATATGAACCATAAACATGATGGATGCATCGTAAAGTATACAAACACACACACACACACACACACACTGCAGTGGAGATAAATCAGTCGTGGCGTCCAGTAGATTACAGCCGAGCGGAAGAAGGTTCTTGCAGTCTGTTTTACTACCGAGCTTCAGGAGTGTGTGTGTTTGTCTGTATGTGTGTGTGTGGAGGGTGTCTGCCCATTAACAACTGGACGTCACATGTCTTCTCTTCTTTCGGTACAAGTCGACCAGTTGATCGGTATCATCCGATTAATTGGTTAATATCTTTTCCTGCTCCAAAAATCCACCATCACTCTTCCCTCGCTGCGTTTACTGACATGGCAGCTAATGAAACCGTTTCACAAAGGAAATGTAACAGATTAAAGACAAATAACGAAAAGTAATTTGAGAGAATATATTTAAACTCTGACAGCAGCAGAAACCTCCGTCTCTCTCCTCCTCTTTTTCAGGCTTTTATTCTTTGTCTTTCCCTCATCACATCAGCTCTCGCTCCGTTTAATCTGCCTGGAAAGTTTTGTGTTTTCGGCTCTTTGTCATGTGAATGTGTGCGTGTGAGTGTGTGTGTGTGTGTGTGTGTGTGTGTGTGTGGGGAAGGGAAAAAAATACATTTAAAGGACTGAATGAAAGGAGTAAAGAGGAATCTAGGTGATCAACAATGAGCGAGAGAGGAGAAAAGAAAAAGCGGGACAGAGGAGGATGAAAAGGAAGTAGGAAACACCGGGAGCGAGAGACATAGGGAAAGAACAGAAAATAGGAAGAGAGAGAGAGATAGTGACAGAAAGAGAGGGAAGGGGGCGAGCGGGGGGCCGGAGGAAAATAAAGAGCGAGGGATCAAAGAATAGAAAGAAAGCGAGTAGCAACATGAGTCCATGGAGTTTAGACAGAAGCATTTTCACTCTCTCTCTCTCTTTGTTCTCTATTGCTGAACCTCTCTCGCCCTCTCTCCCACCGCTCCCTCTTCTTCTTCTATCCCTCGATCAACCCCTTCACATGAAGAGTCCTGTTTTTCTTTTCAGAATAGAGCTGAAAAAAATAATCGATTAATTGAAAAGTAATTTACATTTAAATTGACTTTTTTTTTGGTCAAAAATGACAAAAAACATCGAAGCATCTCCTGCAGCTAACGCAGACGGCTGAAGTCTCATATTAGTTTCAAACAAACCAGCATTTATGCAGAGAAGAAGAGCTGTGGGTTTTGTCCCCCATCACTTTATAAACACTGCAAATGGTCAAAATTGTCTGTGATAAAATCTGTTTATGCTCTGATATAGACGCCTGATTGTTGTTTAGGACAAAACTAGAAATATAAGTTTTAATATTTATATCGTGTGTCACTTCTAGTGCTAATATTTTTCTATATATCACCTATACCTACAGTATGTATAATATAATATAATATAATATATTATAATATAATATAATATAATATAATATAATATAATATAATATAATAATATTAGAGGAAAAAGTTCTACAGAAAGAAAATCTCTCACAGTCGTGAGCGTTCAGGTGTAAAAACTACATCTATGTGTTGTATAAAGGTGATAATCATATCTACAGTAGATTGTGTGTGTCTTTCCTTTGTGTGTATTTCATGTGTGTGTGTGTAATGTGATTCCTAGAGGGCTGCCCAGCCCTGAAGACACACACACCATCCGTGAGTGTCATGTTACACACACCTGCAAGCAGTGATACACCTATCCCAAAGGTATCACACACACACACACACACACACCAAACTACAACATAAGAACCTTCCCACCTGGGTAAGACAAATATGAGACGTCTGCTACTTTAAATTGAGGCTGAACAACTGTTTTAAATCCCAAGTTACAGCGATGAACCTGAGGTGCATAAATACATTTCCAAAAAAGGAGACCTGATCCCTCCAGACCTGGTTAGACCTGACTCAGGTCTGAGAGTGGATCCATGAAGACAAACTGTGGATCCCTTTAATATCTGGTATGAGAGTCTGTCGATGGACAGACAAGCTAACCCGCTAGCCACGTCGTATTTGAAAATATGGTACGATGAACACATTTTAGAAGGAACTGAATATTGATTATTGAGTGTTTGCTTGGTAACAGCCACAAATTAAAGACTGTGAGAGAATATTCTGTGTAAAAAGATAAAAAACTGTAATAAATAAGTTGAAGAGAGATTTATTTTGAAGGAATCCTATAATGTGATTTTCAAGTCAGTCGAGATTCCTCCGGTCAATTCAAGTCAATGTAAATTTCCCCATTGTGGGACTAATAAAGGATTATCTTATCTTAAGTCGAGTTAGATTCTATTGATCAGTCTAATTGCCTCCAGGGGCCCAGGTTGTATTAGAATATAAGAAGTAATCGATTCCTAAGATTTCTGCAGCGACATGAAAACAACATTGGTCATTTCTGTTGTATCTATAAACAGTTTCTCACTGAATTTCTATAAAGCATTTTATCCCTTTTTGTAGGCGTACACATGTGGCTAACAAATACTCACACAATGTGCCAACATTCCCAGCGCGCACACACACAGGCATGGAGCTCATACACATGCATACACAATGATGCAGTACATAAAAAATGCATGGCAAACCCTCTGAGTCCCTGTTCTCATGAGCACAGTAACTCCCCCATCATCTCTCACACAAACACACACATATGTTTGTACTTCTATCTGTGTGAGGACACTCACTGTCATAATGTATTCTCTCTGTCTCTTTACCTTAACCTTAAACATCACGTTTAAAACCCGGACTCGAACTCTGACCCTCAAACCAGGTCTCAAATGGCCCGTTGAAGTGTCAGGAAGTGAGACAATGTCCTCAACACAAACACAGGTGTGACTGGGGGGGAGGGTTCAGTCTCCATCCCTGATCTACCAGCTGTCAGACTCCGCCCCTCCCCATCCCCCGTTACTGTGGCGACCCCATAAATAATGGAGGGCGCGGTGCATGCTGGGAGCCATCCAGCCAGAGAGGCAGAATCCCATTACAGCCAACTTACATAATGTGAGACACTCTGGTTTCCCTCAGCACTGTTTCCTCTTTAACCTGCACCAGAGCTGGTGACGGAGGAAACGAATCCTAAAATACCACGGCTGCAAGAAATGACTGACTGATTCTTTTCAGTTAATCCAGGTGAGAACATGTAATCGTAGTGACACTGGCCACATGTGGAGGAAAGTCTAGAGTCTGGAATAACTTCAAAATTTGAGAAGATGATCCACAAAAAGTCAAGTGCCAGATGTGCCGAAGGAAACTGGCAGATCACCTAGAAACTGAAAGTAACAGCTGAGCCGTCTGGGAAACGCTAAAATGTCTTTTTTTTATTATGGCTGATTTTTGCGTGACCTGCATGTCCCAGAGTATAGGAGAGGGAATCTGGGAAAGTCAAAGACTCAGAGTCCTGATGAGATGAGAAATGACCAGTATGCTTTTAAGACTTAACTTGAAGATTCAGGATTTCTACATTTGGGTTTTATTTTCACTGTTTTTTGTTCGTTTTTATCAGTTATGACAATGTCGTGTTCGCCACAGTTATTCCTAAGACATCGCAACATCTCTACTGTGAAACAAATATCAGTAAAACTGTGAGGTTTGTTTCCAGAACGTCTGACTGTCTCATGTCTCGTTTACTTCATTTGAGCAAAGTCATTGTGTTTCAGGAATTCAGTGATGAGCTTGGTGAACACACACAGGAGTGAAGGTTAAGTGCCACATTAACCCACTTTATACTTATTCCAAACTATTCTGTCTGCCTCAGTGCCCCTGAGCAAGGCACAGAACACAAGAGGAAGAGGCTAAAACCAGCCAAGCTTACCTGTTAATGTTGTATCTGGGTCGCTCCTCTCACAGAAAGGCCGAGGGACAGATTCAACCTGCAGCCTGCACAGAGACACAGAGACAAAGCGAACGAGCGAATCGTGAGTTGCGAAGTCTAAAAAGGATTCGATTTACTGGGAAATTTGCTGGCAGCCTAACAAAGCCTGTACTTCCTGGGCTGTTAGCATTTTATGACGGAGCAGAGAGAGAAATACATGACAGTGATGACACAACACGAATGAGACGATCACACAGAGACGCAGGGTGAGAAATGATCCGAACGCTGATAAGAAGCGTGAAACTTTTTGTTTTTTATGTCTTGTATTACACAATTCACCATCAAACTACACCCCTGTCCATATACTCAGGTGCACCTCTGTGCACAAACGGAGACTTTATTAAAAAGAAATTCAATCTGTGTGGAAAGCAACATTTTGGAAAGCAATGTGAAGTTTTCTTTGTGTAGAAAAAGTCCGGTTCACACCCTGGTATGGACAGGGCTTCTCTCTATCTTTTCTCTCGTCTTTCTTTCTCTCTGAGCAGATGGGGTCCACATGCCATCGCACAAACAAACAGTCTGCCATCTTCTAAGTGAGGTGGAAACTGTTTGCATGTGTGGCGTGTTGGTGTCACTGGAGGCTCAGACGAGGCTGAACAGATGAAGGTTTGAGAGGGAGAGGGAGGGAGGCAGGAGGTGAGAGTGCCAGCTTCCCGTAGCTGTCTACACACTCATATCTTATTGTGAGAAAACACACACACATACACACACACACACACACACACACACATAGCAGTTACCAGCAGCTGTGAAGGTCAGGCATATGAAGGAATATGGCTTAGCTAGTGTTGTTATTTAAACCTCATTACCATAGGCTAATGCGATATACACCTGTGTGTGTGTGTAATTTTACTGCTATTTCCACCCAAAGGCTAAATGCGACACACACACACACACACACTCAGACTCCAGAGGGCAGTTAGCATGGTGCTGCTAGCCTTTCACATTGATGTCCAGATATCTATCTGACGCATTTTGTCATGTACCACCACCGGCATATTGTCACAAAAATGGCAAGTCACACTGCAATGTCAGGGGCCTCAGGAAGATGTCTCTACCACACCACAAAACTGCTTCCAGAAATATCTTGGGTAGCCAAGGACAAAGAGCCCAAGGTGTTGGTCCTGGAGGCCCCAAAAGGATCTCATGCCAACAGTCCTGAGTTAGACACTACAAGAGATCTCTCTCAGATCCTATGTCCAAGCCCCAACAGGTCAGGAGCTGTTCTAAGGTACAGGGGGACTGTATACAATATTAGGTAGGTCCTGTTATAATGGAATCAGACTGATTCAATGGATGAAGCCACAGCTTTCTTGGCTCTTTGTCGTGTTCCTGGAAACATTTGAGCAGGTTTTGTGGGTGTGGTGGGAAGTGATTATCCTGCTGGGAGGCCCTGACATTGGGGAGTGTTGTTACAATCGGAGGGGTGCTTGGCCTAGATTTAGCTTCATTATTAATAACCTTTACATATAGCAGTAGACTGTGGTTTAGCTCTAAATTAGAGCTGAGTTGTCTAAGCTGCTGAAGCATCAATAACAAATACAATCCAACATGTTGCCTACTAAACCGGGCGGCCTCCTGGCTAAGGTTGGGGTCTTATCTCTGAGGTGAAACACACACAATAACTAATTACCAGGAGTAATTTCGGCAGATAAATGTGAGAGTATCAGTTTCGTGGCTGCAAGCCCATCTATTCCTGCTGAGCACCGATATCTTACGAATGCTGATACAGCCGCGATCGGCGTAAACTGGTATTGTTGGAGGTCACGTATATCAGTGGCATTTAGTTAAATTAAAGAAATAGGCCTTAGTTTAGTAAATAACTGGTGTGGAGCAGTGATTGTTTCTATTACTGATTCATCTGTTGAATGTTTCTATAAAACTGATTCGTTTGAAAAAATAGAAATAGTGAGAACGCCAGTCACAGGTCTTGAGTTAACGAACCCTTCCTTTATTTGTGCAACAGTCCAAAACTTTTGATCAGAGAAGGAAAAAAAGAAAATATTCCAGCATTTAAGGAGCTGCTGTTAGTGAACGCCCAGGTACTACCAAGCCAAACATAGACGTAAACGATTAACTGACTACAAGATCGATTCTCATTCAATAATTTATTGTTAGTGTAGTTCCTATAAGAAAAAAATAGCGTCGGCTTACATCTAAAGTGAGAGAGAGAGAGAGAGAGAGAGGCACAAGGGGCAAGCTGATGCTTGACTCACGGCACGAAAATTTGGAGAGCGGGCCATGCAGGGAGGAGGTGTTGTTCGGCCTTCTTGCTGAAACGGAGGTGAGAATATAGTATGAAACACTTCCCCGGGGCTGGAAACAAGACGGGAGGAGTGCAGTCATGAGAGGGACGGATCCTGGCTTGAGAGCTGGCAGTTGGTATGGAAGAAAAACTGTGAGAGAGGCTGGAGACTGAGACTCTACATAAATCTGACCAAATCTTAGCTCTTTTAAAGAGAGGAGGCGTGTCAGCTGCGCAGTGGATTCAGCCTCGTCCCTACAGCCAGGCTTATAGATTCATTAGATTAATGCTGTTCAAACCCCTACATTTCCTGCTGCCAGTAGCCCACATTAAAGTTAATTTCAACTGTAGGGCTGCGAAAAGGACATGACGCGTTACATCACTGACGTAAAATAAAATGTCTGTGTTTTGAATTATGTCTGTGATTGCTTTACACCGTGGTGCTAAAACCAGAGTTTACGTGTTGATGCAGATGCGGCATAGGTTGTTTACGCTTGCAGCAGCTGTCAACAAAGAGTTATCCTTTCTGTATATATAAACCTGCATTATGTGAGTTTGGTTTTACATCCTCAATATTGCTCTTATCTAAGAGTGTTTGGCCTGATCAGACCTTAAAATTTTTATCACCAATACATCTAAGCATGACATCACTCAGGAGTCTAGCCAGTGACTAATTACAATTTGTTGGTTCGTTTGTGCTTATTTTTATTTAAATGCTGGATATTGGCACGCTGTTTGTGTTATATGTCCAGTAGTTGTTCTATGGCCGCTTATCTAATGTGTAATCTCAGCAATATACACTGTTAGTTAGTACACTTTCATTTGATGACTGTTTCTAGTCTTATATGTTTCGTGCTGCAGTGTGAGTCGTGGACGATATATCCTATCATTGATATGAGATTTTGCTGACTTTTATCGTGAAGCAGCTGCAGGAAAAACAAAATGTGGAGAAATTTCTAGTGTGTTCAAACTTTAATTAATCTACCAGGTGTTGCCATGTTGAAAATCACCTGCATTGAGCTGATAGAGGCTGTAATTATCATACCACTTTCAAAGCAGGAGTGCATGACCAAACCTACTGCAGGTCACTATGATACGCTAAATGGGAGTAAGAGAGAGAAAGCAGAGAATCCTCTGCTGTGGAAACAGAGAAAGAGAGAGAAGGAAATATGTACCAGGTGGATGGAAGGATGAGAGCAAAAAGAGAGGACTTCTCTGTTTGACAGTGAGAGAGACAGAAGGCATTTAGATACAGTATTATAGTTGTTTCACTTGGTTACGCTGGGATAGAGTGTGGAGGAGATTTATGTTCAGGGATGGAAGAGGAGGAGAAAACTAAGAAAGTAGGAAAGAGAAGAGGGACAAGAGAGGAGGACAGGAAGGAAAAAATGCATATGGAGAGGAAGAGAGAAGGAAAAGAAAAAAAGAAAGAGAGAGAGGAGAGAGAGAGAGTATCTGTCATTTTGATATTAGGAAGTGTTGGAGCTCCTCGTGGTTCGTGGTGGGTGAGCATCTGTCAAAAATGATATCATGATGTTACCTAAAGTATCACAGATTCCCAATTGGAGCTCCTTCCAGCCTGAGAGAAAAACAGAGAGAGAGAGAAATGAAATGGAAACTCGACCAGATCTACAATCATTCACTTCAATACTGGACGCCCACTGTAAGTTCGTGTTGGTACCCCTGCCTTGTCTAACGATACAAATCATCTGATCTAATTATACAAGACTATCACATACACACACACACACAAACCGTAAGGAACCCATTCCTCCTTATCTGTGTGTGTGTGCTAGACCAAACATCGTAACTCTGGGTTGTGATACATTTGCATTTCACCATCAGAAATGATCTCTGTCCATACAAACACGACATAGAGCCGATTTCTTTGCTTCGCTGACGACGAGGGTGAAACTGTTACTGGTGGAAAACGAGCCAAAGGTGAACCCAGGCGAACTGCAATGAATGTGGAGGTGCATCATCATTATAAAAAGTTCTGTCCATCCAGACTGAACGCAATGCACAAGTTTCTGACCAAAACGAGGTCAGAAAATGGAGACGAAAGTAACAGCGATGCGGTTTAGTGTGGATGTAGCCTCAGTCGTGGTGGTGAAAAGCACACACTTGTACCATCTCCCAGCTGATGCTACACACTGTCCAACAAAACCATCTCCATAAGGCAGCGGTGATCATGCCCTGATGTAATGCACACACACACATACATACACATACAGCATCTCTCGGCGGATGCAGGCTGTAGGAATATATTTTACTTCAGCACTGGTTATCCAGCCAAAGTAGTGTGTGTGATATCAGAGAGGGCCGATGAAAAGTGCAGTGTGTGAGTGTTACTGGAAGGTGGTTGTCCAATGAGGGTGGCTCTCCTTCATATGGTCACACACACACACACACGCATACACACATACACATGGTTAAGACGGCGCTGGCCTTGCTAGGCTGGGATTTGCCTTGATTTAATTCTTCACTATCACGCCTCATGGATATTTAAGTGTTCAGGGCGTACAGAATGATCCGTATAGTGACTGGATTCTAATGTTTTTACCGTTTATCAGATGCTCTGTAGTATCTAATGTGTGAGCTGGGCAGCATCTTTGTTTTTATAATGGAGCTGATTGTCGCTATATAAGCAAAATAGCAACGAGGAGTGGGACTTAATGTGTCCAAATCAAATCTGCTGGTTGAAATTAGGTTCGGTTGCAGCCACGCCTTCTCAATGCTACATCAGTTTGTGGAGCTGCAACCCCTTAATCTTTCTCTACATTTATATCAACAATTTACGCTTAAAAGTAACTGCCTTTAACCAGGAACAGAAGCTTGCGGGAAAAACAAGGAACAAAAGGCCGGTATCTGGAACTGTTACTGATGAATTAATAGAAAAATCCAAGATGATTATTCTCATGACCCAGTGAAGATAATGCAAGGAAACATCTTGTATTAGTGCAGCAGGCTGTGACTTTCGCAGCCCTGCATAGACAGTAAGAGCTCTGACTGCAACAAATACACTTGGACAGATTCAGCATAGTTACCAACTGAACGCGACAAATTAT
>BRZM01005384.1:8905-24643 GCA_033238685.1 Lates japonicus | reverse complement strand
GGGTATTAAAGTTCATTGCTTACTACGAAGTCATCATTGTGAGCGCGCCGAGAACGATAATCCTTGATTCTTTGATTGCTCATGCTGGAAGTCTCTCAGTCATAATTGCCGCCGACTGCTTGACAGCCGCATAGTGGTCACCACCGCACAGACACCACAAAAAGACCGTTGCTTGAGTCTGGGGCAGTAGCGGCGCACTCAGTCTGCAGGCCCGCGTTCTCTTTGCTCGCCCCTTCCGACCAGCAGCAAATATTTTGTACCTCCAAAGCCACCGTCTCAAACACCAACGTTAACGTGCGCCTTGCCGTCAGAATGTCCACGTACCTTTAGCACAATGCTGCGCATACCAGCATCACAGGGGACCTGTCATACCCTTGCAAACAGAACAGATCTGTTGCACGAGTATGTTGAGTCCCATGTAGCATCGTATTTTATCGCCTTGAACTCGATCGTTCAATAGTGAAAACAATCTTTATTTCGTTTGTTTGTCTTCGTCTTCTTTTCCTTCTTTCTTGTTGCCGTGAAAGACGATCATTTGCACACAGCCCACACTGGCGCAGACGACGATGGGCGACGACGACTGCACCAGCCTGCCTCTTCCGCTCCACGACCAGAACACGCCCACCGCGACCGCTGGCTCAACACGCAACAATCCGAGTACCCCAGAAGATATCCGCTTCCGCCGCCCCTCACTGAGCGATCAGGTCCACGAGTTATTTCACCGACACTGGGGAGCCGAGGCATCAAACACCGCCTGCGTCATCAACACACAGCACGTCTCAAAATGCGTCGACCAAACGTGAACACGAGTGACCGATTGCGCATAGCTGATGCCGCACTGCCGCATCAGCTGTGCAGCACAGCACTGGCTTTGTCTGCGGCATAAAACAAACTTTATTATCTCAGCGCAGCGTTATTTGTTAACGAGGTAAACACCAGCTGGTGAGCTCGACGGTGGACACCAGGTATTGCTCTGTGACCGAATAAATGATAAACAACAACTTTTCTGTGACTTGCCCATTTTCCCCATTTTTTATATATATTTTGCCCATATGTACTGCATATATCCAATTATTGTGATAGTTTTAAATGTTTACGCCACGGTTCACTGCAGCTGCACCATTTGATATGGGGGGCCAGCAGTTTGAGGGTTAACACGGTACTTATTTTCTAGCCCCTCTCCCTGAAGCTGCGCCACTGTGCTGCTGTGAATTTCCTCTATTTCAAACAGAGCTGCACCATCATCTGTGCTCTTGGAATGACTTGTCCTGGATATGTTCATCCCTTTCCTGACCCAAAGTCAGCACAGAAGACCTTATAATACAGGCACCACACAGGCAAACAAGCGACATGGACACACACTGACAAACAAGCAAACCAAATGGGCAAAATATATAAAATGAGGGAGAAATGGAGGCAAGCCCACTGAGAAGTTTGTTTGACATCCCTTTTGTTTGGTCACACACAGGAACAAATGCCTGAATTGTCCTTTTTTTTTTTTAAATCAGGCTCGCAGTGTTTAGTGTGTTTGCCCTGTTCGAAGACAAATCTTGGCAGCTTTAAGCAAAGGATACAAGGGTTTTTGTTAAAATATGCCCACCCTGTCTTCAGACAAAGCCCTCAATCTTATTCTTTTCACCCCCTACAGCTGATGCAGCTGATGATACAACACCAACTCTTATACGCAGCCAATTTCCCACTCAATATTTCAAATTTAATTCAGACATTTCCTCCAGGCTGTTGTTTGTGCTGCTGTCAATATGTTATTGACACAAACGAGGTGACATTACTCGGTTCTCGTCTCTTGTCTCCCCAATGTGTCAATCAAAAATAACTCATGGACCTGTCGCGGCACTGATATAGATCGCTCGGTGGGGAGGGGCAGCGGAAAGAGCAGATATCTCTTCTAGGAATACTCGGATTGATTTGCATGTGACTGAGCCAACAGTCGTCTTGATTGACAAGTGATACAATTAAGTGGAAGCGAGAAGAAACGGAAAACTATCATTATATCAATCATCAGTCCTTCCCCCGCCTTCCTTCGTCGATCATCTGCGCCCGTCATCTAATGGGCTTTGTGTGCTCTGAAACTAATTTCACTGCAAATATTACAATCATGCTTCCACAGTTAACAGCAGCAGCAAAAAAAAAAGAAAAAAGAAGGAAAGAAAGACAAGAGGAGACAAAAACAAACAGAAAATAAAAGATTGTTTTCACTGCCAAGACATTCAAGTTCAAAGAGCTCAGTAAAGTACGATGCTACAGCTGGGACTCAAACATACCGTACAGCAAGGTCTATTTCTGTACACAAAGGTACTTGTAACCAAGGTCCCCTGTGGTCTTTAAGGTATTACATGCACACCTTTTTATTTGTACTAAAAGGTACATGGACATTTCTGACAGCAAAAGGCACATTATATGTATTAGTATTATTTGAACTTGAAAGTAAGCTTTGGAAAGTACAAAATGTTTTGCTGCTGGAGTGGTCCTCCCAGAGGAACTGAGCCTTTTCAAAGAGAACACTTGTTTTTCTACAGGGCTACAGAGTGCTGCCATAGGCTACTGCCCCAGACTCAAACTGTAGTCCTTTTTTTATGGGTGATGGTCACAATGCTCATAATTAGTGACCCTTTTCGCTATGCAGCATCAAGTTAGTCAACATCAATTATGACTGAGGAGGACTTCCAGCATGATCAATCAAAAAGTCAAAGGTTATCGTTCTCTCGGCGCACTCACAGTGATGTTGAGCTTCATGAGTAGCAAGCGAGTCCTTGGTGGACTTTTTCCCCAGAGTTTTACCTGTCAGGCAATATTGCATTACCCTGTGATTGGTGGAGATACACAACCTGACAGGAATTAAAGGAAATACAGTATTTAGAGTATATAGAGTATTTTCTGAATGTGCTATCAGTGTCCCTCAAGTTTTTATGTAACTTAATTTTAGTATTCATGTTGATAATCTATCAATCTATCTGCCAGAAGTTAATATCCAAATATATACCTAAGTGGAAATGATCATTTTTGTGTTAAGTATTTGTTAATCTTCTTCTATGCATTATTTGAGGTAGCCATGGTCTGTGTACCTTGTCTCCTGAAGGTCCATATGATCTACATATGAAAAATCTACACACGTTTGGAAAATGCTGCAAACTTGACAGCGTGCAATGTTTGTTTATGGGAACAAAAGAAGAAATTATGGCAGTGCCGCAATTCATGGGTATTTCAGTCCTGGCCACAGGCATAACAGGATGCATAGGATGACGAAGATGATAATTGAGCTTAGTCATCAAACTGAGTGTTATTCAGGTTACAACGTTTTCATCTGTCTATTCATGCGACACAGGGCTGGGATTCAAATGGGATTTTCAGTGCCATCCCATGAAGCCTCTCTGATCTCACATGGCCCGTAGTCTTAACAAATATTGCATAAATATAAGCCTCGAGATAGATTAGACTTGTTAAGACTGGATTTATTCTATGTCTGGAAAACTGGACCGCAGACAGCACTTCAGTGGGCTGATTCATCTATGTTACATCATGGTGGACAGGTACTGTGGGCCATTTTGTGGTGTCGCAAGACAGCAGAGGCTGGTTAAATCTCTGTCACTTAAACAGTGAAATCAGACTAAGGTGTGTGTTGCTTTCCAGACACATAAAGAGGAACCCTGCCACCAGAAAACAGAGGCACTGACTGTAGCAGACAGAGTTGCAGAGACTGAGGCAGAATGATGGAGAATACTAAGAATGTGAAAAAGACAGAGGGGCCGATAACCTGATAGAGCAGAGGAGGAGCGAGAGAGCAGGTTTCCACAGATATGGATGGTTGGAGGGTCGATCGTTACCCAGACACCGCATGCATGCCTGCCTGCCTGCCTTCGCTGCCTGATTGCCTGGCACACATTTGCATCAGAGTTGAGAGGAGCCGAGCTGAAGAGCACAGCCGGAGAAGTCTTTGATCTCTCAGCCCCTGTCTCTTTGATGCACCATGTGGAAACACACCAGCAGATTTGGGAATGAGGAGATGATGTTGGGTGTTAAGTGGATGTGAGTGAGCGTGTGTGTGTGTGAATGTTGCCATGTGTGCATGCGTGATCTCTGTGCGGGAAATGATGTATAAAGCAGGAATGACAGTGCAGATCTGTCAAGACCTTGATTGCAGTCCAAATGAGCACACACACTCATGCCAGCATGGGTTGCCCTATTTTGTTAAAGTCAAGTGCATTCAAGCAAGAGGGAATGAAAAAGGCCCCCCCACCAGCCATTTTTTAGGATTATCAAACATCATGGCGGTCCTGACAACCACAACTGTCAAGCAACAGATTTACATCCAACCCCATCACCCCGCGCTTTTCTCAGAAAATGTCATTTCACATTTCCATCTGGGTTCAAATTCGAGGCAGCGCACCGAGATAATCTGTGGATTTTGACTCTGTACGAGTATTGACCTTCGCCCCGTCTTCTCCTCCTCCCCCCCTCACCTCTCCTCCCTCCTCTCTTGCACTCCACCCCTCTCCCATCCCTTTCCCTCCTCTCTCTCACCTCATTCTCATCTCCCCCTCTTCCCGGCCTGTCAGGATGATTTCAGGCTTGTTGCATCTGGCCTGACTTGGTGTGGTACGACTGAAGCAGTAATTACAACAGTCTCTGAATAGCTCTTCCTCCCACGGAAAACCTCGCTACCTATCATCCACAGGCTTAACCCCGCTCTCCATGCTGACATGCAGGGGCCAGACAACAGCCTGTGTAGAAAACCATTAACCCACAATTAAATTACAATCACCATAACAAAAGACGAGTGACATTTAAAATCCACCAATCGAGAGGGGATTAGGAGCAAAGAGCACTTCTCTTGGGATGTGTTATCTTCTAAATATGACAGTGTGGATAAAGAGAAAGTGAATTAATCAAATATGGCACAGTGTCTACCAGTGGGGCAGTTTCTACCACTAGGTAGACTTATCTCCTCCGCACGTTAAGCCAAGGTGTATTACAGGGTGTGCAGGGGTAAGCTTATGCAGAAAAGGAAAGTGTTGCTTTCGCTGCTCCTCACCTCTTTATGTGAGACACTAATGATACGCTTTAGTTGACTGGCTGGATGTTCTGATATCACAGCTGGAATAGGATTCAGAAGTAAGTGTCTGGCACCATTACAGAGAGCTGAGGCACCTCATCCTGAGAGGGACACGAATGTAGGTTCATTGTAATCCAGCCAATAAATGTTGAGGCATTTAACTCAGAATCATAAATGTCAACATCATGGTGACAAATACTTAACATTAAATAATTATGACTTGCAATTATCAGCAACAGTACAGGTTAAAGTCTGAAAAAGTCAAGGTTTGGACCACACCAGCTGTATGACGAGGAGTCAGCTTCTGTTAGTAAGCACGCAAATCATGTCCTGACTACAAGACGATGACATTTAGCTGACTAGAAGGTTTAATATGATCAAAACACTGAAAACTGATCAGATGAATCAGTCATAAAATGACACAGCCAATGTTGCCCGAGGGCTGAGGACCTCCAACGTGGCCACTAAAAGATGTGTTGAGTCACCTGAAAGCCCTACGAGGTGAAATGCCTATTCAACATTTGGCTCTGACACAGCAGAATGATGTCGGCCTTCAATCGAATATCAAGGTTGCGCTGAAATGAAAGCAATTTGATATAGCCAGAGAGGAGAATGAGGAAATGAGATTGATGCTGTGAGGAGAATGAGTAGGTGGTGGGATGCGAAAAGGAAGTCAGTCGAGGTAGAAAGCTGCATGGTCTGTGTTTTATGCTGAAACGGCACTCAAGGTTTAATGCCATACGAAAGAGATTGCTTTTTCTTAAAGATGGTGGACCTGACACAGACCACCCAGCCTGATAGAGCCAGCGAGATGAGAAGGCAGTTTAACCAGAGGACCAACAGCGCTACAGGAAACTATTTATTGCAACACATGTGATGCAGCAAAATAACTTACTTCATAGGTTTGAACAGAGCCTGACCGTAGTTCTGGAAGGTCATGATGAGCTTCAGCTGAGTGCCTCCAGACTTCATTGCTGCAGAAATCAAACAGACAACACTGCTATTAGCAATACATTTATATTCTTGTTGTAACAAAAGAAATGAGCCATGACAATGTAGGCTAAGGGCTATTTTTGTGCTCTAAACAAATTTGTCTCGCTAGTTATTGGCTTTTTGAGAGTTAGTCTAGCTGACCATAGAAAATCAAAATAGCCCATGCTGGAGTTTCTTTAGGTAAACTAATTAATTAGATGGCTGTTCTACAATACCTCATGAATGTTACCCAAAAAAGTATCTGCCAGTATCTTGCAGCTTAGCTGACCTGTCCTGTAGCTCTGCCCACCACTTTGCTTTTTAACTTCCAAATGGAGTTCTGTTCTGAGAAAAAATATCTAACTGTCCTCCAGTCTGCAACAAATACACACATTGGGAAGAAGTTATTGATTACAAAATATCAGAAAAGTGTGAAAATTGACTTTACAAAACAAAACAAAACAAGTTTCATCTAACCAGCAGTCCAAAATCTAAAGATTTTTAAATTATCAATAATTTAAAATGAAGAAAACCTCCAAATGCTGACAAGCTGGAAACAATGCAGATTTGGCATTACTTCCTGCTAATTCAGGACGCGTGATAATTAATTGTTAGTGTGGCTCCATCTATTTCTTGGAATAAAAGCATATGGTTGACATGTGCTTTGATGAAACTGTACTCCATGTTCTTTTATTCATCTGTTTACTCAGAACTTTCTCCTACAAAAATACAAAACTGAAACACAGCTCCAAAACACAATACACATGTTAGCATGCCAACGATGTAAAAGGCTAATCTGCTCGTAAAGTAACAAACAAGCACAGACAACTTCCTCTGTATACTAACCAACCAGTAGTCATTAAGTATTCAATCAAAATATCAAGCTAATTGAACGTATTTAAACTGCTGTCAATAAATTTTCTGTTGATAAGCGTCTAATCATTAGTTATTGATTGTTCAGTGCTAACAGACTGTGATAGTCTACGAGGGGGAAAAACAGCACAGAGGTAAGAGACTAACCATAAATCCATGCACATATGATAAAATGGGATTATACTGTGTTTATATTAACCCGTGCTGTACTGTAATACTGACTGACACTGATTTGATTTACATTTTAGGGGCACGTCGTGGCACACCTGCGGCCTGAAGCTTAGATTTCTTCTGCCATGTAAGTGAAGCGCACTGTTGCATATGCAAGCTTGGATTTGTGAGCAGATGCGTGTTTGTGTGTCTATATGTGTGTGTGCTTGCGCTCTGGAAAGACTGAGTGCTGATGTCACAGTGTTTGTTTGATGGGAAGAGAGACGGAGGGGGTGAAGGACAGTCAGTACTCACCCAACGCTCTCTGTTCCTCTGCTGTTGACTCTCTCTGTGTATTCTCTGGAGGGCCTATCTCTCTCTCTCTCTCTCTTTCTCTCTCTGTCTTTTTTTGTGTCTCTATTCATCCCTCTGTCCTTCAAGTTATCTCCCTTTTTGAACACAGTAATGCCGTCTAAAGGCACTCGTGGGACTGGGCTCAGTGCTGGGGCGAGGACTATACACAGCTGAAACTATCTGAAATTTGCAAAAAAAAGACAAAAAAGAAAAAGAGCAGAGCAGCCACCATGCCTGCTATTTCTTCAACTGCATCGATTCGAAATTGTGTTTTGGTGGCCTTTTGCCAAAGAACAACCCTCTCAATCAATTCTCTCATTAATTTCTACATATGGGAATCGAGGACAAAGCGAAATGTTTACAGAAAAAAATTACAAGTGGAAGATCAATATCCGTCTGGCCTCACCTGCTGCTGCGTGAGGTTGTGTGTGTTATATGTGTGGAGGTTTGGAGACATTTTAAATAAAGGCAAATCTAACTGTAATTGCTGGAGCTCATGCATATGAGGCGACTGTGTACAAGGACCATGAAAATAACATTTCATTTCAACAGTAAGTAAACCATATTTGTCAAGACTTCAAGCTGCAAAAAATGTTCACCCCTGTCTCTTTTGGTTGTGCACTGCAACCATCATAATTAAAGACTTTTACTATCATCTGTAATAACATTTTCATATCTACTTCTTTTACCTTCATATATTGTTGGTATTGCTCCAAAAAAGAGGTTATAGTGCATAATACATCCAACCGTCCTATCTTAAGTTTAGATATTAGAGCTGCTGTTGGCTTCTATTAGTATTCTGCCCCCAGGCCTGTGTTAGGCTCTGTAATTACTAGGCCACCATGTATTTCAGCTAGCTAAGAACATGAGAACTGCTTCCTCTATCCACCCAGGCCGAGAGTGGCGAGAGCGCCCAAGAGGAAAATCAGGGAAAATTAGAGAACATCTTGAGCAGAAGAGAGAAAAAGAAAGAGGATTTTTTTCCCCTAGTGACCAGGCAATAGCAGTGCCAGTTTTATAAACAATTAATCCCACTCCCAGATATTATTTAATCTTTGCTACAGGCCCAG
This sequence comes from Lates japonicus, assembly GCA_033238685.1. Lineage (NCBI taxonomy): Eukaryota > Metazoa > Chordata > Actinopteri > Centropomidae > Lates > Lates japonicus. The sequence goes on along the minus strand of BRZM01005384.1, from coordinate 16,153 downwards.
TTACAGTTTGTCATTGGCAGATAAACCTGAAATCTGCAATCACTTTTCTGGCGAGAATGAGATGGGAGACCTTGATCGACCAAAGCACTCTTGGAATGTAAGGGACTGGACTGAGCCAAAAAAAGGAAGACAATCCCAAAAGGAAAAGCAGAAATAGATTCCACAAGCGGCCCAGGATGGATTATTCTCTCTGTCAGGTATCCACCTGCACATGCAGCAGAGGCTTTGCTGCTTTCTTTAGAAAGCTTGATTTAGCTCGGGCTTATCAATCAAATAAAAAAGCCACAGCATTTGTTGAATCAAACACGCAATGTACAGTAGCATTAGTTTACATCGAGGACAATTGTTCTCTCCTGGCTTGATGTATTCTACTTTGGCACTTTGTGAGGATGCATGAAGACTGCGGTGTTTGTTATTCCTTCAGCCTTGTAAAGCAGGAGGCGTACAGGCTGATCAGATTCAAGCGCTGTCGTGCGATGGCCATGACTGACTTCCATTTCGTGCATACCTGTGTGTGTTGAAGAATGTATTCGTGTCATCAGTGTCTGTGGCGGCCCGAGGAGCATGCTTGTCATCACTCTGCAGCCCCTCCTCCTCTCCTCTTTACAGTAGACCCAGTCCTGCAGGCTGGGCACATTCCCCTTGGCTTGCGTTAAAGACGGCACTCCTGTTGCCAGATTGGCCTTTTTTTTCCACCCAGCTGGGCTCGTCTTGACTGACTAGGCAGCTACAGTATATGTTGGGCAGCTTGCGATGGTGGGCTACTTTTGCTTAACATTACACTGCCTAGCAAAACACCAGACCCAGTACAGTGAATCAGCTCCTTACATGCCTCTCCAGGTATTACAACTAGCCGGACACTTAGTTCAATAGCTCTCAATATGCAGTAACTGAAAACCAATAAAACCAAATGTCCTTTTCTCCTTTAAATTATAACTCCAGTTACATCCTCTGATAGAAACTTGTAAAAGTTAATGTCTGTTCTTACAAATGATGACTTTTACATTAAAAGATCATTTTCTTTATCCTGTAACCCTGGAACGGCTTGCCTAATTAAACTAGCATATAGAACTCTAAAGGGGCCTAAAACATATTTGTATCCAGGGAGAATCTTAAGGACTAAATGCCTTTTCAGCACAGCGGACAACCTGATAATCTCCATTATCAGTATGAGACGTTGTTATTAAGCTAAAGCGTTCACTGGTGTCTAAATGCAGGCGTTGGGGACCCATTTCAGATTTGTAAGCGTGGACATAAAGATTTGACTGCTTTATGAAGATTTGGTAGGTTTGAAGCTCTGATTGGGCAACCATCATTCAATCTAGCAACACTGCTGGTGCCCGTTTCACATTCAGGAGATTGAACTTTGACCTCTCCACAGCACACACGGACACCTAAGCGATTAGATAGCCAAAAATGGCACAGATTTAATCCAAGAGCACATGTCTAAGTCAACTGTAGGCAAGTGGCCAGTCAAAATGTCCTTCAGCCAAGACACTGGACTCCCGAGTAGTGTGTTTTATTATAGGTCACCAATGAGGTGGTGTTGATAGTAGTAAAGTGGGTGAATTATCTGACCTCCTGTTGGTGTCGCAATAACAACACGTAACAGGGCTAAATTTGATCATCTTTATCGTCAGCAAACCTCAAAAATGTATGTCATGATGACTTGTCTCCAGCCTACAAAGTGTAAACTGTTTAGATACCCGCTCACCCCCCACCCCTCAGTTGTCTTTTATAGCTCACCACGCTGGTGATCCTCTGGGTGACCAGGTCCTTCAGGAGGGCATCGATGACCGGAGTTGTGTCTGGGTATTTCGTATCGATTAATCCCAATGTGGAAGCGGGCCAGTTAGGGGTAGGAATGTTGTAAGCTCCTGTGGGGCTGGAACTCATCTACGTGCCTTCAGCATTCCTGGGAGAGGGAGGAGGAGGAGAGGGAGAGAGAAAGGAGAGGATTTTCAGGTTTTAGGCAACTAGTGACGGAGGTGTTGTACAGCAGCCCATGAGCACAGATGCGGAATTAGACTAATGTGATTGCAGAACTAAACTATAAGCCCTTTCATGTGATGTTTTGGTCAAACAAAGTATGAAATGTTTAATCATGGCCTTTGGTGCATTAGAGCTTAGAAATGCTTCAGGTTTGCTTTGACTGACTTTATAAAAGAACACTTTGCATACTGATCCTCTGCTGCTTTGGGGTCAAATCTGATGCTCTGTATTGACGTTGAACGAAAATGTGTCTTCAAATCTGTCAGAGGTGGCAGGGATCTTCTGTATAAAGAAATTGGTCATAGAGTAACAACCTTGAACCTTAACCGGCACGTTCTTGGTCTTACGGCGTCCTGGATGGTGATTTCCTGTCACCGCGCAGCCCGTGGTGCTCCAGCCTCCTAGTATTACCTGCGCCTTGTCGCCTTCATAACCGGGATCCTTTCCAGGGGAGTGGGAGGAAACGTTCGAGCTGGGCTCGTTGCTGGAATCCTGGAGGATCCTCAGGGTGTGCTGATGAGTAGCCTGCTTTACTGGCTACAAGGGCTCCTCGCTCGGCGTGTGGGGAGCAGGGCAGCCACTTGTTGCCGTGCCTCTCCGGCTTTGGTATGATCGCCATTATGTGCATCAGGCATGCAACGAGGAACACCATGAGGATCAGAACCAGGTTGCGCAGGATCATCTTCATGGTCTCCCTTTAAGCAGATGTAGTATTTTACCGCAAGTGTACGCAGATAAACAAGCTGACTACATCGCAGTGATGTTTATTAGACTGGACGCCAATCTAATGAAATATACATTAAACACATGGACCCATCACTTGCCGTCTTGGTAAAAGGATTCAGTGTTCGTAGCATTTTCAACATCAGAGTTCTCTGCTTTATTCGCGTCAGGGTCCGGGCGAAGTTTCAGAAGCGCAAATCATCCTGAAGTGTCCAGGTGGGCTGGGTCAGTCGGTTCCAGACCAGCGGTCGATATGCGCAAGCCATCCTCTTCACCGCCGCCGCTCACCTCTCCGTCTGCACCAGATATTTCAGAGGGAACGCAGAGCAGCGGACAGTAATTAGGATCCAATACGCGGGAAATTGATCCATTAACGTGATAATGTGTCCAAAGAGGTCAGTGCGCGCATCGATTTTCACCGTCGAACCTCGATCCTCCTGAGGAAGGGGGAAGGAGCAGCCGTGAGATCAAACTGGGACGTCGGCCCCGGAAAAAAATATACTACAGGAAATTACTGCAGCTCTTCACGTTTAAATGTTGTTTTGTAGGGAAAGTCCCGAAAAAGTAGTCGACGTGTGGGCTCTGCTCATCCAACCTCAACGACCCAGGACCTTGTGAATTCTGTCATCTGGTCCCCGACTGTAATAACCGAGGCGAGCCAGCGAATGATCGCACAGGGAGACAAGAGATCCTCCCGCAGGGCAGGCAAACCTCTAGCAGGAGCGTAGCGGGGATAAGAGAATACACCTCTTTGGCATGTGTGTGAATCACCAGGGGTGGGTGTGTTAAATATGATGGTGAAACTGAGGCTAGATCCTGCCTTTGCGCAGCGTCACCGTGCGCAGATTGGCTGAGAGGAGAGAGAGAGAGAGGGATAGTGAGAGACACACTGCGACCATGTGAAGCATGCATAACCGCTCGTCTGTGTTTCCTCCTGGAATAAATCACTCCCTGCATCCCGGCTGTAAGAAGGGGCGTCTTTCCACTGGCCAATATTCAGTCAGCAACAAACCCGTGTGTTTTTCCGGAATACTTCCGCTGGAATCCCTCTGAAATGTCTCCTCGAGACGACCAGTCAATCCATCGATGATACATTAGACAGGCCTATTAGACCGCTCATCGGTCTGAGGATCAGTTTATCCTGCACTGCTGCCCTCAGCACCAATCCCATCTCAATAATGTTTAAGGCTGCATGAAATAGAAAACAAAGCACCTTTCGGCACTGCGCTCTCTGAAGGAAAAGAAAAGGAGCCATGCAGCAGGAAATACACTGACTCCACGCTTTTCTGCTCCTTTGACCTCTAACCTGTTTACCACGCAGAAGCACATAAATTACCAAAGCCAACAGCAGCAATATCTCCAATATCAACCAGTGGACTAATGCTTATTTTTATGGCCTAATTGGTGCAGCACTGTGGCTGCATCCATGCTTCCCAGTGTGGCTGTAAATGGGCAACAGAGGCAGGGGTAATAACTGCTTGCATTTCATAGTATGGCATATATGCATGAGTAACTGATCATGCTGTGATTACCTCCCTAATTAGCTTATAATTAAAAGGCCAGAGAGAGAGAAAGAAAGAGGAGGAGATGGTGTTGGCTGTTGTGCCAACACAGAGCAAGGTCACAAGAGAGAGAGAAGTGGAGATGGTTTAAGATAAAATATGGAGGGATTTGCAGTGGAGACAAAACATTAGTTGTGAATGTTAATGAGCTGATACGGCACAAATTAAAACAGCAGCGTGAGATCTTTGATAATCCGAGGCTCTGGTGTGTGTGTGTGTGTGTGTGTGTGGTGCAGAAGAGCAGCAGGTGAATTGGTTTATTCAGTGAAGAGCATCGAGTGTCAAGCTGTCTATTGTATCGAACATACAGGAAAAGCTGTTGTATTTCTACTGAATGAAGATTTTTCCCCGTAAATTACGTGTAATGGAAAGGTTCACGTATGTGACATTTCAGGGCCCTTTAGCAGTGACTAATTCCCAACAAGCAAAAGGTCCGTGGTGCCTCCTCTGGTATTTGATGTCAGTGATAACGCATGAGCGCAGAAGACAAAGTGATGTATGCCACTGTAGATCTCATGCCAGCCACTGCCCAGCCCGTGGCCTACTAGCCTGAGGTGAAACAAGCGAGAGATGAATGTGTGTGATGTCAGTCAGACGCCAGATACAGCAGTCGATGGGTCAATAGTTCCTCACAAAACTGTCTTGTGCAATTGAAACTAGGCCTTTCAGGAGGAATCAGAGGACTGTCCATTCTCGCTCTCTTTCTTGCCGTGGCTGTTAAATCAACGTTTTTTTTTTTTTTTAAGCTCTCATTTATATGCTGTCAAATGACATTAGCACTTCAGATGTGTGGTAATAGAAATTGGACTGTTATTGAGATGACAATTTGCAACTCAATTAATAATCTCATTCTATTACGGGGCAATACAAGCTATCATGATGACAAAGCACAGTACGAAACAACAAATCCACAGACAAAGGATCAGCTTTAGGATTTCCTGTGTCCAATTCACCCTTTGTCCTGCAGCATTCATATTTTCTATGCCAAACTTTTTAACAGAGTTCCTTCTGATCACAATCTATGACATAACCGGCTGATTGAGTAACACCATCCTCCGATATCCCATGTGACAACAACAGTAAAGCACCTAGACCTTGTGCAGACAAGATCAGGAGGAGGAGGAGGAGGAGGAGAGGGGAGGAGGGCAGGCATCTGAATGTGGCTACAGCACAGGTGTAATACACCGGTTATGTCCTCTACACTTCACCAGTGTCTCTCAGTGAGATATACGAGGGGGATAGCAAGATAGCACTATCCGTGTTCCTATCTGCCTGATACAGTGAGTAGAGGTTCGCTACTGTACAAAGTCCTCTAAACAGATTCAGGCCAAGAGGTGATTCAAGTTGAAATGAAAAATGACATTTTCATTTTGATAGGTGATATTCAACATCATAACACCTCTGTTCTGTGTAAAGTCACGTCTAACGTATCCCCTTGTATTCCTCGTCAAATAGCATTGTTTTGGTTTGGTTGCAGCAGTGGCTTCACTTTGACAGATAAAGGAAATTGTAATGGCTCAGTGCGTTTTAAACTGTTCTGGAAAAAGTACCTTGTTGGATCATATCCTAAACTCTCAGCTGGGCAAGTATCAGATTAGGCACAGAACAATTAGAAGCTAGACAGATTTTTTCAAGTAACTGCATGACAGTAACAATCCACAGTTCATCTGATTCATCATCATGTGATTCTGTTTTTTATCCGTGACAATTATTATTAAGCTGCTGGCGTAATAACCATGGCAGCATTAAGGAATTTATTTATGTACCATGTTAAAATGAAATGTGAAAGTCACCTGAGCTGCTTAAAATAAAATGCTGACAGTTGTTTAGCATTGAAAGGAAAAAAGTGAGAGAGCAGGTTGGGAGGCAGTAGAGGCTGAACCTCTCTATACATCCTTCCACTACTTCTGCCATTCATACAATCCCTCTGTACTGCCAGCGTTCCATATGTATTGTCTGAGTAAATTCATTTGTCTGAATTTGCCCCTTGGCGTGACCAGGGGCTGAGTGGGAACAAGACTAATTTCCATCCTGAGCAGTGCCACACTCACCATCTGATACGACACATTTGAATGGATGTACAGATAACAATACCCTCTGTTGGCCCCAATAGAGCATACTTACGCTCCTGTCCTCCATCCTCCATCTCCTCCATCTCCTCAATCCTCCTCCTCATCCTCCAGCACCTCCTAACCTCCATTTACAGTGGCTCAGTTCCAGGAGCCAGATGTATAAACCTAGCGATATTTAAACTGTCCAGGAAAATCACTTTTGGCAAAAACATCCACAATCTGGGAGACCCAGTGACATTTAGAAATCATCATTTCGTTTCTGAATGGCTCTCACCGAGCTATCGTCTTTTATTTTGGCTGCACAATTATTCTTGATACTGTTTGTATTCTATTGTTGTCCTTTCATCTATTTCTTTATAATGTTTGAATGAATGATCCGCCTTTTGTTTACACAATTGTATCACTTGTGGGTGTCAACAAAACAAGGTTGACATTCTGCTTGATTAGATAATAGGGACATGTGAGAAGATGTGTGTTCTCTTTAATCCTCCACTTTGTTTTTTTACTTACGGAAGGATGGAGTTGTTTATAAAAATAATTGGCAGCTCATTTACACAGAAGTAGTATTCATTGAATTCATTGTTTCTTAAGATGGCGCTAAGGCTTAAAAAAAAATCCATCTTGGCAGCTCTTTACAGATCAGTAGCTCTACACCAGTAGTAGTGTATCTACAAAATATACAATGTATTTCTTCAATAATTAATATAAAACAAGTGGATTGTTTTGTCTTCATTGCTATAACAATCAGTGAGTTGACAACTAAAGCTACTAAAGCTTTAGCCCGTATTTACTACGCTAGTATGTAATTTATGCTAATGTGACAGTACTAACATGCTGGGTCTATGAATATAATGTTTCACTATCTTGGCAAGCTAATCTGCTGCATGCCAAAGTAATGG
>BRZM01005368.1:0-22460 GCA_033238685.1 Lates japonicus | reverse complement strand
GAAGCAGGGAAATAACAAAAAGGAGTTATGTGTCTTCAGTAAAACTCTCTCAGGGTGAAAGAAGTTTAAACATTACAACCTGACTGTGGGTCTGACCGAGCCTTTCACCCAAATTCCTTCAGAAGCCTTCGCTCACCGTGTCAAATCAGACCACCCTGCTGGACGAACAGTCGCCTGCTTGCTGTCCGTTCGCACAACCAGACAGCCATTTCCACACTACTTATATTTAGAGAGTCATACGTTGGTATCAATGCACTTTTGGGTGAGGTGAAAGCTTTGACAAAGGAGTTACAGTGTTACGAGGGGTCCAGTGGCAAGGACATGTTGTCCAGGAAAAGCAGTGTGAGGTGAAGAAGCTGAGGTATGGAGCGCAGCTGTGATCCCCCTTGGGGGAATGACGCCGTTTTCACTGCCAGGTCCCATGTGATGGCCCGTCTGACTGGTGCCCCTTGCTAAAGGACAGCCTGCAGCTGTGAGAGGACATCGCAGGGCTGAGGACAAGACTGGCATACGCTGCATTCTTGCTCATCACTAAAACACACAGGCTTATGACAGACTAACACAGTCAAACATAGGGGATAGCTGAAGCACGAAGCCTACAAATGATAATGGAATCTGGTTCACTCAAATCACCTCTCCTCTGTGTGTATGAGGCCACCCCAGAGAGAGGCACTTAAACCCTCATTGCTCCAAAGGTCAGGAGACTGGCTTCACTAGGAACATGTGTGCTAAACAAGAACATAAGTAGGAAAAACATTTAACAATCCTGGAGAAAATGCAGCTCTCACTTCAGTGCCTCCCTCAGAACAGATGCAACACAGGTTAAATAAATTTTTAAATGCTGGTGCCATCGACATCTACACGGCAGCACTCGTAGAGCATCATGGGGTGATGGGATGAGCTGACAGTCCCCCAGTGCTGGCAGGAGAGCAACAGCGGTGAGTTATGGGTGTAGTGGAGACTGCGGGCCGGGCCCAGTGTTACCCAGCACCAGAGGAATGAGACAGCTGAAAGAGCCCTCGTCCCGGCCGCGCCACAAAGAAAGACCTGCTGACAGCTGGGGGGGGGGACGGACGGACGGACAGGAAGGCTCCATGGAAACAGAGGGAGCACCCGTGTGACCCTGGGCTTAGTCCGAGTGGCTGGACAAGAGAGCTGCTGGAGAAAGTGCTGGCCTCCAAAAAAGAAAAGAAAAAAGAAAAAAACATGGAGCATGACAACGCCCAGGTGTGAATATGTGTAACCACTTGGATCTGAAGCAGGGCGGTGGAGAGAAATTACATGCATGCTCAGCAAAACATTTTCCTGCATAAATTACTGCAAAAAGGTCAAACTCCATACTGATTAATGAACACACCGACCTCTCACTGGCTGGGTGTTAACAGGGTTTCAATTTATGCAAAATACGCTCAAAGGCCTGAGCCAGAACTGGTGTACTCTACTGCTCTGATGTCACAGATCTCTAGTTTTGTTTTTAAGTGTATCATGGGATTGAGGACATGTGATTCAACTCCTGACATTTTGGGCTAAGAGACCTTTTGGTATAAACATTGCTGAGGTCCAAGAACTTAAAAAAAGCTATAGTGTATGTATTTTAGAGGGGAAAGGCTGACAATATCTTTTGTCTACATGAACAGCACAAAGGCCTTTAAATTACAGCTAAGCTTAACATGAATTTCACTCAAGTATTATGCCTTGATATATATTCAAAAGTACAGCCATGTACCTTAAAATAACCTTTTTTATGCTCTACTTATAACACTACTGGACGCTACTGAACAGCACTGTTGAGAGTTGAGATTCAGCCTCAATTACTAGGTCACAGTAATGTGTCTAAGCACATGGTAAGAAAGTTGAAGCACAGAGAATGAAGGAGTGTGTGAGACTGAGTGAATGATACCAGTTGTACATATCCAAGTCAAAATGGGGCTTCTAGTGGTCTTATAAAATGCGATTGTGTAGGAAAACAAACGTAAAAGCTTCAGATAGTGAATACAAAGATATCACATTATCAATAAAGCTTATAAAATTGATAACAATATATACCTTATGTACAGTAAATGTTAGTTAATAAAAGTAAGGAGCTTTTCGACACTTCAGTACTGCAGATTGTGACACGATTTCTCTTCTCTCAAAAGAAATTTCAAAGTAATTTGAAAATAACCTCTGAATGCTGAGTCACCATCACAACAACAATTAGGATAAAATTAGAGGTAGCAGCGGATTTGGGATCTGTTCTTTCTTTTTTCTTTTTTTTTTACTTTCTTTCTTTCTTTTTTTTTTTTTTTACGTTTCAACTTTTTCCTTCCCATTAAACTTGCTGACGGGGCTATTGCGTGCTTAGATCAGAATCTTCATTTTCATCTTCAAAAACCTGCCTGACAGCCAGCTTTAAATACTCACGCACCCATGAGCGCACTTCAAGTGGTTTTCAACAGACACCAGTGTCGTGACACTCACACACACTCTTGCTACGCCCACACATTCACACAATGTTTCACACACACGCACCCACACAAAAACACACATATACACGCTATGCCCTGCTCTCCTATCACCTATATTCCTTCATATATTTTCATCTTTACACCACAGTTTTTCTCTCTCTCATCCCTCCTGTTCCTTAGAAACCTTTTGGCTTAGTGGTCTGGAAGGGTTGTGGTGCTGGTTTGGAGCCGTAGACTTCATCAGGTAGTGGGATGCATGGTCAGGGGGAAAGAGGAGCTGCTTATTAATTATGTCCCTCTGTTACTCCTCTTGAGCCCCAGCCATGATCCTCAGTCCTGCTGCATACCCAAGCATCTGTATGTCTGACCAACCTCTTCATAACACTGGTTAATAACATCTCAGCACTGGACTGCCCCTCCCATGATCCTCCTCCTCTCTCCTCCCCATGTCCTGTCTCTGCGACAAAGCCACGGGAGTGTTTGAGGAGGGAGCTCACTGCAGTCAGTGTCTGCAGGCTCGGTTGGGTGAATGTGGGGGCTGCGGGAGTGCTGAGCTGTCCCAGGGCAAGGTGGAGATTCAGGACTGATAAAAGTGGTGGTAGTGGGTGATGGTGTTCGTGGTGGTGGTGATGCTCATGCCGCTGCACCACTTACGCCAGCCCCCCCTCATAAAGCAGCACGCTGGGCAGGTCCCTCACCTGCTCCTTCTCCACCACTGGCCCCGAAGCTGCTAGAGGTCCTAAGGCGCGGTAGCCCTGGCTCTCCTTGGACCGCTGCTTGTGCTTGCGATAGGGGGCTGAGGACTGGTGAGGGGGGGTCTGGCTGGGCAGGGCCGGAGGGGGAGGCACACCTCGGCTTCTCATCACCCTGCTGCTGATCTGTGCGGGAGGCGTGCGGCTGTGGGTCTTGGGAGAACGGAGGGCATGTTTCCCTGAGTCTTGGCCTCGCGGCCGGGGAGGATGGAGGCTGTCCGGAGCAGCAGTGTCCACAACAGTCTGCAAGCGGCGGTGATGCTGGAATGGGAGTGGCCGTTTTCTGGTTCGTGGGAGCGGGAGCGAGTCTGGTTGGATGAGCGGGTCTGAGGCTCTGCCTTCGTCGGCTCTGTGACGGGGGCTGCGACACAGGAAGACACAGGTTCTTATTTTAACCGAGAAAGCAGCATCAGCAACAAACTTCAAGTTTGCAGAGAGAAAAGTTGTAGAGAAAAGTTCTGTCACAGGGAAGGTCAATGTTAAAATTCATCACATGGGCGCTCAGAACCCAGCAGAAAAAGAGAAGAAAAATAACCCATTAGGTGCAAATTATTGTGCCAACAGCTCACTAATAAAGATCCACTAAAAAGCTCCACGATAAGATTCTGGCAGCTTCATTTCAGGCTCTGTCTTCATGCGGATAACCCTGACACACTATGACACAGAGCAGATCTCTGTTAGCACCTTCCTAACAGAACCAACATTAAAATAATCACATGTCATCGCTGACCATCAGATCAAGGCTGCTGCTTATTAGACCTAATATTTCACTTCACAACAGCCTGTTCTGTTGATGGGCTTTAGCCTTGAACACTTGATGTATTGTGCTTGCCTGAGCCCAGATGTTTGTACTGGCGAGGAGCTCAGTGGGCTGGTAGTTCCACCTAATGGCTCCAAGCAGGTGCCGCAGTAATGAGGGCCCCTGGATGCAGCTTCAAAGGGCCACGGTCAGCGTTTCTCCCTCCCCTCTCCCCCTCTTTACCCCTGGCCCCGGTCCACTCACCGGCTCCGAAGCGTGATGTGTAGTTTTCGATGCCTGCCAGGTCCAAGTAGTGGTTCCTGCGTTCCAGGTTCTCATCCACACAGTGGCGCTGGCAGCCCGGCTGGGTGTGGTGGTCACTGTGGTGGCGCCTGTGGACACAAGCGGCACCTCTCATTAGGTAGCAGTTTGGGTCAGTGAGGTTCAGCATGGTAGTGTTTGGAGAAAGTAAAACAAGTGTTCCTTATGATCAGGCAGTAGCAGAGTAATTGTTAGAGAAGTGAGATTGTGACTGGAAAATCACAGGTTTGAACCTCAACTGGAAGTATCTGAACAGAGGGCTGACTCTCCCCACCACTGTTAACTCCTCCTCAGTAAAGTGGAGGTAAATTTGGGCAAAACTAATGAAAGAGCAGAGGACTACTGCAGATCCTGAGTGTGAGAACAGCCACTGCCCCTTGCATCTCCTTATGAGGAAATGTCTAGTTTCCTGTTTCAAAAAGTGGACGTTCAAACCACTGATCTAATTAAAACAATACAATAATAAACTCTCTTCTCCTTCTCTCTTCTTCTTCTTGTAGATGCCACAAGCTTGAATAATAGAAACCAAAGTGTTCAGGAGAGGTGGGTTTACCTTAGCAGAGCTCGAGTCTTCTTGTCTGCGCTCTTGGGGTCTTCTATACACTTGTCATTTTTCTCTCTGGGGTGGGACAAGTCTGTGTATGTGTGAAAGACAGGAGGCTATTATCAAAGAGAGCTACACAGAGCAGCCACACACACACACACACACACACACACACACACACACAAGCACACACACACATATACACAAACACACATGACAACAGTCACACAAGCCTCAGAAGAAAGCAACCTTTGTTTTGGGGTTTTACTTTGAAGATCTATAGAAAAGGAAAAACAACAATTCTTCATTTATTCTATTTTCAACTCGCACGCCTCTTATAAGTCGTGAAATGAAATAAAAAACATGCAGACTTCAGAAATAGTTTATTAAGGCTGCGAGATCTGATGCAGTTTGAAATTAGCATGAAGGCAACCGGCGATATTTTCAAAGCTTGCTCTGTTTGAATCTCTTGATGGATATTTATAGCCAAAACAATAGGACACAAACACACAGGAATATATACTTTTTGAGATATTTTTCCCTGACTACTTGTTTACCAAGTCATCAGTGAGAAAAGTTAAGTTGAACGTAGCTATATTTTCCCAGCAGCTCTGAGAAGGGGGGGGGGGGAGAGGGGAAAAAAGGGAACTTTGGAGAAAAGAAAAATGGCTGTGGTTATCAAAAGGACTCGGCACATCTCTTAAGGTTTCTTTCAGAGTATTTGAAGGCGCTGAGGGAGGGGGCCCTCTCTTGGCTCTGTCACTCTCCCCCCTCCCATCATTAAAAATGAACCCCATTGAGTGGGAGAGATGGAGCGACTCTGAGACTGTAAGGAACAAAGCTCTGACAGGCCTGAAGCAGCCGCCTTTCTGCATGACAACAAACACATCTCTGGCTGAGCTTGACAGCAGGCAACACAAGTGGGACCCCAAAATGCCCTCTCTTCTCCTACGCACCCCACCCACCACGTTAATGCGAGATTTACCTGCTGCACCCTGTGTACAACTCCTCCACCGCTGGCTGGAGTCGGGAGCCACCGAGAGCTTGACCCGCAACGTCTTGCTGCTGCTGGGAGAATGGTTGACAGAGGCGTCAACAACCTCATAGATGGTGTGGAGCAGGCTGGTGATATCCTGCAGGAGAGAGGTTATGGGAATGTTTAATCTGGGTTTTTGTTTTTTGTTTTTTTGATACACAGCTTCTATTTATCATTTGATCACAAAGTACAATGAAATTGTAGTAAATGCTTGGTAAAATTGATGCAGACACAGAAACTCAGTGCACATATTTTACAGAGGAAATCAAGAAAAGGGAACAGACTGTAGGAGACTCTTCTTATTACTACACTGCATTCAATATTCTGTAGCTTTGTGCATGTATCATAAACTTCACGCTAGCTAGGAATTTAAAGAAGTGACTCAGACAACAGTGAACAGAGAAACACACTGAGTTCAGTTGTTTTAGTTCAGCTTTCCAAGTGAAGCGATCAAACAGGGTGTAAAGACAAGTTATAAATTCATAAAAAGAAATGTCTTGGCGGCAGCAGAAGAGGCTGACTGAGATGTCAGGCGCGATATGAGTCACGTTACAGCAGCGTGAGCTCTATGCTTTCTCTGTTTAATTCCTCAGTGTTTCTTAAAAGACTGAAGTCACATCTGCATAGGGGTAACATCGGTGTAGTTTTCAAATAAATGCAAAAAAAGCATGTATTTGTACATACAGTCAAAAGCATACGTTCAAATGGAAAGTACAGATATTTTCATGCAACTGCAGGTCACTATGTTGTTCCACCTCAGGCTAAGAAAGGATCACAGAGACATGAAGGAACAAAAGAAAAATAAAACAATTACCAACATCAATACTTTCAACTTAAAAGCAACACCTTGTTTTCTTCAGAACAAGCTAACTGACCATATTTGGACTGCTTCATTTGCACATAAAATAAGGTGGTCTCGTGTGGCTGTTTAGAGGCTATATTTTGCACTGATGAGTGTTTTTGAGCACCACACTGAGCTAATGACTCTTGGGTGTTAGCAACCGGGCTGGATCTTTTCATAGCAAACCCGATTCTAATTGTCCATAAAAATTTCACCTGGTGCGGACGTGAAATGAATTGACTTCCACAGTATCTCAAACCTCATCAGTGCTTTACTAAACGCAGCTTCACCATAAGAGCTCATTTGACAAAACTGCTGAGAATTAAGCCTGTGCTGCACAAAGACTCCATTTGCATGATTTTTACTCACTATGCCACTTTGACTCGCAACAAAAAAGGACTATTATGAATTCTTCAGGGACCGGTTCCACATACTGTCTCAGATATAGACGAACTCTAGAAAAATGAAATAAAATAAAAGCTTCATGTAACATTTTTGGTTTCCTTCTCTTTTTTATTTGCGTGAAGGGGTAAAAAAAAAAAGAACTGGAGAAGAAAGCTTTTCTTTCCTCCTCCAAGCCGCCGCCTGCCGTCTCATGAGCCGTGGAGCCACAGGCAATGCCAAAAAAACTGCACAGCCAACCACACAGAGGACAGCTCCAGTCTCTTTGCGCTGTTTCAAATTGTTCTCAAAAAACACGGGCCTTTCTGGATGTTCTCTCAGATCTGTACCAGGCAGACGCAAGCCACAAGGTACCTTGCAGGAGCGGAAACACACAGACGGTGCTAGATTTGGTTCTTAGGAGTGAGATTGCGTTAGAGGCTTATAACTTGTACTCTCACTTTTTTGGGGGGTGTGGCAATACCAGAAAAAAGTTAACAGTGAGGTTATTGATTCATCTCCAGGCAAAGATGGGATGGTGTTTTGTATATGTAAGCTGCTGACCAGTATTTTTTTATTTTTTATTTTTTTTGTGGTGATCACTTAAAATATGTGCATATGTTTCTTTTTCTATTGTTTAATTTGTATTAAAGCAAGTAGAGAAAAACAACATCATTACCTCTCTGGTTACTTTGGCGCTGTTGTCAAAGTCGTAGAGGGTGAAGGTCCACTCCTGCCTGTTATCCTCCTCCAGAGACACAGCACACTCCAACTCCTGAAACAGCACAGCGTTGAACTATCAACATCATCCAGTGTGTATGCCGAGTGTGTGTGTGTGTTTGTGTGTGTCCTGCCACTGCCCTAGTTTCATCCAGAGGGGGAGTAATAAACGTCCTGTTCAGTGTTGACACTCACTTCAAACTGGAGCTGTTTCTGCGGCCCTGCGGGAGATTGGCTGTCCCTCTCCTGCATCTTCTCCTCCACACAGCAGCTGTCTGTCTTCTCCGGGGGTAAAGCCACTGCAGTGACACATGCACGTTCACACATACACACACACACACACACACACACAAAGATAAAAGAGAGAGCCTGAGGATGGAAACGTTAGGTGCAGTCATAACCTGAGGACATGTCGTTGTCTTCGAGTGCTCCTTGTAAGCTCCTACTTTCGAGCTTGGCAGCCGCAATTAAGTTGTGCCACACATTCGAGTGCTCCTGGTTGGAAACAAGTCTACACAGCCAAACTCCTCATTGTTTCTGTCGCAATTAAATAGAACTTTTATATTGACATATTTACTAGTAATGTAATGCATTTGAAGACAATAACAATACAGGCATTGTTGTACTTAGTATAAATAATGCATGCACATCTTTAAATGTTGCAACTTGCAACTCAGAATTCAGCTGAAGTGTGCACATGGAGTGTAATTACAGGATTTGTGATCATATTCAAAGGTCGCATTAAAATCAAAACACAGTTTGGCTCACAGTCAAAAAGTGCTCTTTGGGTTATTGCATGTATAAAATACCTAAAATATATAAATACATGTATTGACAGAGTGTTTCTTGTGGTACTACATTTTTAGAAATTAAACTTTTGAGTGAGGAGCTTATTTTGCACAGTTTTATGTCAAATAACAAGTTAATTACTGCATCACTGCAGAGAGCAGAAGCATTGCAGAATCAAAACATCAAGACTGGAACTGAAGTCCAAAATGTCAATCCAGTGAAAAAAAGTGTTGAAGCTGTGACAGCACTGATTCTCCAGTGGCAAAGGCTCCTCCGTCAGCCACACACAGTATAGTAACAGTTTTAAACTCTTAGGTACATTATATATATATCCCAGTGGGTTCATACTGAGAGAGGATGTCAAACATGAAACTGAATGGAATAACATGCCTAAAACATGACAGAATATTAGGTGGTATTTGAATTTAAATGGTGGAACTAAAACAGCATCTGAACATCAAAGGCCTATAGGAGACCCCTGAGTCCGCAGCTCAGTGCAGCAGAGCTCATCATTTTATGGAATGACATCCATTACATTACCATCCAGACATAGAGCACGGGGAGATAGTCCAGAGGGAGTGCTAATCTGTCATACGCACTTTACCAGTTAAAATGACGGCCAGACCCCGTGTAGAGCCTGACAACATTTCCTATATCACAGAAGTCAATTAAAGTTTCACTGCACTTTATAGCACAGTCAAGGTTCAAACTGAGGTAAGTTGTCACACCTTAATACTCCTTTGAATACATCAGTGCTGACTTCACAACCCTGCTTTCTTGTGAATCAGTGAGCACAGGTTACTCAATAAAGTGGGACTCAGATAGGCTTCATAACAGGTGGGCAAAACAGAAAGAGCACCTGACACTACAGTACAACACAGTACAACAAATTGTAAAAACTGTACAACTGTGGTATGCTATTATTATTATTAATTATGGTAATGTCTGAGGTGACAGTAAATGGTGGTGTATTTTTGGACTGCACTGTGAGGTATCATAAGGTGGTCCACCCTGGTGGACAAAAATAACACGACTGTCACTGTCTGGTTGGATGTTTTAGTTTCAGTGTTGGATGTTAGCCCAGATCTAATGCTACCGGATATCCTTCTCTACTTTGAAATCCGGCATTTGTTTGACACATGAGACCGCAGATACACACGACATGTAACTGAGACTGCGGAGTTGTACATGTCGGCTCTTTTGCGAACCACTATGCGTTACAGTTGCCCAGACACATCCTTGCCTCATCTCCATAGATGTTTCGGTGCCATTTCTCAGAAGCTTCTTACAGCTTTTACACACCCACAGACCCTGCATGTTTCACCTCTGGTCATTTGCTTCACTTTGCATCAGCTCCCCCCCACCCCACCCCCCCCATCCAATCGCTGTCCTTCAGGCCATGAACACACCCAGAAACCCACACAGACCACACCCCTCTCTCTCTCCCCCCCCCCCCCCCCCCCCCCCACTCCCCCCTCCTCCCGCCACACTTTGAAGTTCCATTCTCAAACCTTTTGGAAGAGGATCAGACCGGCTGTAAAACAGAATCACTAATTAATTAAGCCAAGTCAAATCTGAAACACTGTTTGTTTGCTCGCCAACAGAGCAGACACAACAGCCCAATTTCTTTCCTCCTGATCCAAAGCAGATCAAAGCAGACCTGTCTCATCCCTGGGTAGGGGAAAATGCCAGAAATGAAAGGCATCATCCCAGGGAGCTTTCACCAACTTTTTGGAGAGGAGCAGCATTTGGGGTCCCGCTGTTTGATCATCTGAGGTGCTCAAAGGGAACATTGTGTGCAGGGGCAAATCTGTTCCGTAGCAGGCTCAATATGGTGGTGAGATGCTTATCTCAGAGCTAATGAAATGCCGGGAGGAGTAACAGTAATCTGCTATCACCCCCCACCCCACCATGACCCCCCACCCCTACCCACCACCACAGACATAAGCCGGCTCTTTATGAGAGAAGCTGCCGCCAGGGGATTGGCTGCACATCAGATCTGAGGGGCAAGACGAGGGCAGCCGAGGCTGGCACCTTCCATGCCAAGGCTGTTCCTGTGGCCCCTGCTACACACACGTGCATGCATACACACTCACACACACACACACACACACATACACTCACACTCACACACACACACAAGTTCGGGAAGGTTGGGAAAGCTGCCACACACTGTGAGCAATCACACCCAGCTTAACTAGGCTACTATATTACACGTAACTGAGCCCGTCCCCCCTCATACATTCGGTCAGCTCAGTGCTGGGTACCAAGGTGATTTTGTGATGAGCAGGATGAGATGGCCTTTGCAATTAAAGTAACATTTTCTCCGCCCTCAGAAGGGAGGTGTAATATAATCTGAGGCAAGGTGCTTCTGACCCGAGAGTCTCATCAACAAACTCTTCCCTTATTAGCAAAAGGATATGTAACTTAATAAAAGCCCATCTTGGCTGTTCTTGCATGCTTGCAGTACAGATGTTAGGTATCCTAAAGACACTTTCATCACTGGGCTCTTCCTCTCACCATTGCCCACCTTTTTTAATCCTTACAAAACTTTCTTTGGATGTGCTTCTTTAAACCCAGAGGAAAGAAGGCTTTCATGTACATTGGTTGTCCTGTCATCACTGCTCTCTCTGTTTTCCCTCTCATTTCTAATTTACTCTGCTTTGTTAGATCTATGGACAATGAATTTGATTACTGCACTAAATGCAGTTCATGCTGGGGATGTCATAAATCTTCCACAGCTGTCTTTATGTTGGTCTTGTCCCTGAGGAAGCACACACTGGCTTGCTACGAGGACAATTTACGTCCAAACTAAAATGAAGAACTGTTAACATTAATGCAGTGGGTGCAAGTAAAACTTTTTGCAATTTCTCAGACAGATTGAATAACTCAGATGTATCCACCTCTGGCTCATACAGTGAGTCCAAACTCCACCATTTTCAAAAGTGTGACGTTTAAAAAAAAAAAGCCTGCTGGTATGAAACGAAAACTCCACTCAATTTAGCCTATGGTGCAAAATGAGGTAGCAAAACCATGTCCCTCAAAAAACATTCCGGTATGTCACATTGTTCCACCTACAAACAGTTTGCCTTGGTAACTAGAACATGAATATATATATAAAGTCTCTGTTATGGAAATATTCGCACATAATCTATGGAATCTTTTATTGAAGCAAACTGTCTCAGCTTTTTCCTGTTAATCATGGGGAATGAACAGACCAGCATACTCTAATTTGCAACATCTGTCTTGAAGGGAGGACAGGCTCGGCCCAGACTCGGGTTCAGCCCAATGACTAAACATCATTTCAAACTCTCATTTATCACTCATGTTATCTCTTGCCTCTCTAATTTGTCTATTATCCAGTGAAGCAGAACTGAACTAATAGTCTCTGCCACGCTCTCATTCAAGTCTACATTTCAGCCTGCACCTCACGTCCAAATGCTGTCTTTAAATGGGAGGGAGAGACTTTCTCCTCCCGGAGCTCTTAATCCAGGATCACATCACATCGGGGGAAAAAACATGGAGGTATGGAGGCACTTTGCAGAGCACCGCTGGTGGGGAGGGGTGGATGCGATGCGAGGAGGTGAGGAGGCGGGAGGGAAGGTAAAGGTGCCCTCATCAGCACATAGTCGGAGCTTAGAAAATGGGTGCGGAGCAGAGGGGACGAGAAGAACCACACCAGTACCTGGAGGGCAACTGTGAACAGTATTTTGCAAGCCGTTCAAATTGAACAAACACAGGCTACATGAGCTGGTGTAACTCTGCTAACGCGATGAGGAGTAGGCACCTTTCTGCCGGTAGTGTTCATCACCACCCTCAGTACACGCCTTCATCCATGGAGTCCTTGGAGAAAGAAAAGAGAGAGAACAAGGCACATATATCACTGTTCCAAGTCATATAGAGGTAAAGTATAACATTTTTGTCACATAAAATGCCACTTAACGGTGCAAATCCACAGCACAGCTTTCAACATAGTATATGCCTGAATCAAAATGAGAAGTTTATATATCTAGTATATGGAACAAAGTTTGATAGTTGTTTGAGCTTAACAGCAGCTGTGAAAGTATTTGCTAGCTAGTAATTGCAGGACAGAAAAAACTGGAGCATAAGACTGGCAGTCAGAATTGAGACTATGAAAGAAAAAATCACTGCCACGCCCTGCAGGAATTCCTGAGAAAGAGGGCTGTGTAGGGCTATTTCAGTGGCGGGCTATCGCAGCGACACGCTCAGAGGTTTGTTTTTGTCCCGGACCGCTTACCCGGGCTTCTCCTGGGTGAAGCCTGGCCTGTTAGTGCATACCACCAGAGATCGAAGGACACAGATCCCTGGCTTCACTGTGGAAAAAGTCTGGCTCAGGTATCCATGTTGCATTACAGTCATCTGGCTGAAAACCATATTACCACTTAGGTTATAAACGCATGTATATGTACACATCTACACACACATTCAAGACCTACACCTGGCTTTGCACTTCAAAGCTTCCACTGTAATATAAGCTGCCAAACAGTTCAGTACTCTGCTGAATGAATATATATCAACAGCAGACTTATAAGTATGATTAACCCAATCACATATTACTAACTCATGAAAATACCTTCTTGAATGTGCGGTGAGTATGTGTAGTTTATTATGTCGGCACCCATAAACGATGTGTGAGAGCATGTGTGTGAGTGTGTGTGTCAAAGGTGAAGCTGTGACAGCGTGAGAGGGATTTTTGTGTAATCAGAGGTAGAAGGTCAGATGGTGTGATCCGCCTCCTAGATTAGCAGTGCCGGCTAGAAGGTGCATCAGTATTCAAGAGAATAAGGTGCAAACCACAGTGACTGATTGACTGAATGAACGAGAATGTTGTATGTACTGTGTTTGTTGTTATGAACAGGTCAACACATGTTACGGCTCAGCTTTCATGAGTCGTTCCTAAGCTGGCTTTTAACACAGCATCTGACATCGCTCGCTTTTGGTATGCAAAAGGGTAGAGGAACCAATTTTGACATTTGTCAGCCAATTGGACCATTCCATTGCCAATGCCTATGACTACTAATAATAGTATGGTTTGTTTTACAAGTTTTCTTTTTTACAGTGATGAAAAGAAATTACTCAGAGATTTGGTCACCCCACATTTCTACAAACTGCATTATATTGAAAGGAAAGGAAATTAGTTTTAGGGAGCTTCAATTAGCTAAAGCAAGGGTCTTCGAAGGATTGAAAAGCACTTATTGTTGTAGGTTCAGTTTGCACAATAATTAAAAATGTACTGACAGAAACATTATTTTTAATATTCAGAGAGAAGAGAAGAAGAACTGTAATGCATGCTTTGGTTTGCTTTAAAAGAAAAGTTCAACCTGCATTACACTGATTCATACGAGGCAGCGCTGTCACAGGTTAATAACTGGTTGTCACTCTGACATAGACCTAGATATAGATATAATCCAGAATATAGTTCCACATATTTCAGTGTTAAACTTGCAGGATTAAATTACAGAATTACATAAGAATTATTACACAATTACTTGATGAAGTTATCAGAGCAATGGTACTCTCTCTCCACCTGCCCATGCATGATTCACTGTATTCAGTTCCCTAGATCTGAATATGCCTGCAAAAAGAGTGGGCTATTGATGCGTGTTGACCCATACAGAGGTCTCGGTTTGGACCCACATCACTGGGCAATCAGAATTAGGGACTGTGCTAACATTGGCACTAACTGCTCGTAATGCCCCAAAGAAAATAAAATCACTCCGTGAATCAAAATTCCTTCACGAGTTAAAGACACACGCACAACATACACAACACGGCATCTTGAAGGCATTTCAGTTTTCTTACGAATAATCCAAAATTATTGAGGGGTTAGCCAAGAACATGAGAAAAAGGGGAAGAGGAATGTGCTAATTGGTTGTTGTCTCTGGTGATGGATGGGTGTCATTATATGCCACATTTGGATTTGTGCCCTGGTCAGTGTTAAGAAAAATATCCCATGCTTTTTTACCACACACCACTCTCACACACACACACATATATGCACACAAACCTCCTTCACCACTAAATAGTAACAAATATGAAGAAGGGCAAGAAAAATGAGGAGTTAAACCGGCAGAAAACCCGTATTTCCTCATCATCTTATTGACATGTCAATTGTTCAAAAGAAAACACCCTGGTTGAGAATTTAACTGGTGATGATGTCAGGCATCTAATCTTTTTCTGTTTCATAAAACAAACAAATAATAATAATAAATAATAACAAAATAAATATTTGTTAACTTTTGTTTAGGCTTACAGTGACACAGTGACACACTTTGAACCAAAAGACTGAATCTACTATTGGCCTTAGACATAGTTATCCTGGTCAGTCTGTTGTAACACACTGTGAGGACCTCCAGAGCTGACCCAATGGTATCTGCTGCCAACTTTTGGAGCTTAGCAAAGTGGCTAAACTTGATCTGATCAATCACTGCCAAAGCCAGTGATTACGATTGTCCTGAGCCAAAAAATAACACATGGGTGTTCTAAAATAAGTGTTTGCCTTTGAACCTCCTGCTTTGGTCATCAGCCAAATGGTCAGGGGGAAGGACAAATGGAAAGTTCTGTCCAGCTGAAGATAAAGGAAATTTTAGGGCACTAACAGTTCTGGTTGCATTAGTTACAGTATTTGTTGCAGTAACAAACAACAATTACCAGATCTTCCATGTTCTGACTATATCCTTTGTCTGCGAGTCATATTGTGATTTGATTCACAAACACCACCAATGAAAAGTGAAAAAGAGAATAACCATGCCAAAAGCATCGAAGATATACCATGATCTCACATACCAAACTGGAAAGCAGCAAAGAATGGTGTTATCAAATCAAAGACTATCAAACAGAAGTGTAGTAGTTGTGGTGACAGTATGTGGCAGTTGCGCAGGTAAGTGCGTCTTCTGTTATTACTGTTGGTCTCGACAAGTAATCTTAGTCCACTTTGCTCAGCCTTAGAGGAAAAAGGCTTGAGCCACTCTTCCCAGTTCGACTAGAAATGAAAGCACCCAGAGCGGATTTGCCCAAAACTGTGATGCTGGTCATCCTTCTAAAGTGATTTCTCAACCAATGAGTGCAGACAAGGCTCAACTGATGTTTACAAGCAGTTATGAATCTGAATGGTCAAGGCTAATAATGAGAAAATCGGGTTCAGGTTTCTAGCACACATGGTACGCGCGGCAATAAATTGTTTTAGCTATATGTGTGTAAAACGATTCACAAAAGAGCCATCAATCTCCTTTGGTCCAGCAATGAGCCGCAATGATGGGGGTCCTTAATAATTCAAGGGTCAGAGGTCGCTGTGAGGGTGCATTTCAGCCAAAGGAGAAGCTACCCCCACCCCACCCCCCCAAATTCTCTCGTGACTTAACTACAGCGCAATGATGAAAATGTGAGGTGGAACACTTTCATAGCGCAATATCAGCAATGGCACTATAAACTCAATACTATATGATTCAGAGGAGCTGCTGATTAACGGGGCCATTGGGTGTTGCAGTGTTTGGATGTTTCTTGTCTCATGGTCTCAGTTTATGAAAGCTGCAATAAAATACTTCCCATGTCTCTCCCATGTCGGCTACTTAGAGGTGCTGGCTCAGGGCACAAACAAGCATCTTTCTGTTGCACTTGGACCAGCTAAACAATTTTCCAGACATGATGTTAAATGTCTCTGTGGAAACCAGAGCATAAAAGCATTGGCCAACAGCAGCCAAAATTCTTTCTGGGAGCTCTTTCAGCCTCAGGACAAGGGGATTGTATGGCCCCCGTGTGTTTTAAAGTTGTTCAGGCCCCCTCACAGAAAAGTGATTTATTACTGGACTATAACACAGAACACAGTGTGCCTTTCCCACATTACAACAATATCCCATCTACATTACCTCGCTGGCCTGAAGGCCTGTTTGTATTGGCCATTGGAATTATTGGCAAACCTCATCAATGGAACCTTATGAATATGATTTGGAGATGCCAAAGACAGATTATATTTAAGAATGCTAATATTTACTGAATGAACACTATATCACCGCTTCTTTAAGAATAGTGACCGCTCAACACCCTCAGTATGTTTTCTCCTTATGAACACTACATCAGCTCTAACACATTAAATTGTAGATGCTCTATTCAACACCAACCCTGACAGATTACTGTTGGCTACAATAAACTAATAGTTGATACAGTTCAATTTAAACTTACCTGTGTGGACCAAATAAAATATAATTCAAGAATACTACTGTAATGTAATAGTGCTTCAACAGATTTCCACCTCATATTTAGCGACCTCCCTACCAAAACACAACATGAAAGCACAGAACAGTATATGTTTGATAGCTGTTAAATTTAAATGAGACAGCTTACAGTTATATTCTCTTTAACTTGAGTTGCTTTCATGGTTTATGGTAGCTCTAAAGATATAGTCTGTGGACATGATAAATGAAAAACACTATCTCTGAGCAAAAAGCTATTCTAACTGCATTTTCCCCACCCCCAGACTGGAGCTCACCACATGCAGTGTGTAGAATAGCGGAGAGTCAGTATTTGACACATCCATAAAGTTGGCCCAGCCACAGCCACCTTAAGGAAATTAAATGAAAAATGTCACATTAAGTGTTAAGACTGGCTCTTTTAAATCTGGGCAGCTCATGTCGAATACAGCCAGTTTGAAAGGTAGCTAACCTCGTAGGAAAGTTAGGAAAGCTCCATCTGTCAGCAGCTCGAATCATTAGTCAGATAATATTAAATGACCCAACTGGATCCCTTTTGGTTGTTAACCCTGATCGGCATGCACAGGAATGAAAAGAAATCATCCATTGAAATAACTAAACAGAAAGCAGGGCAGCTGAAAGTGCACTGTTATCAACTAGCCTATCCCTCAATAACATAAGGTTTAAAAAGAGCTTGCCATTGAATTTTGTATTATAGGGTGCATATTGTAGAGTAAGACAGTGAGCCGATGGTATAGAACCGACTTGGTGAGTTAAGACAGAAAGTTGCTCTAGTCATCTCATTTGGCGCTGCAAACATGGACCCACTGGGCCAATTTTTTCTGTGAGTCTGTTTGAAAGCAAAAAGGGTACATTAAAAGTGCAAGTATGTACTTTCATGTGATTGTGGGAAAGTCCCACAAGGCCTTGGTCTCTGGGCGCTTGTCTGCCTCCACTCTAATCACCACACAGCTATGTGCACCTATGCGGCCGACGACAGCTCCCTGATCGCCTCCCGCTAGGGGCTCAGTGGAGGCAGGCCTCAGAGCTGCTGCGCCACTGCACTCCATCAAACCCAGGAAAAATCTCATTAGACTGGTTGGTGCCTCGTTTGATTCCTCCGCCCCGGGCGCAAGAAAAAACACCTTCGGGACCACTGGAGCAGCGGTATGATACTGGGAGTGGGGAGCGACACATGAAAGGCCGCGAGCCAAGTGTGAGGCGAGGACAAGGGAGAATGCGGAATAGCGATGGTGCCTCTCCCAACACATGCCTGCTTCCTGGGCCTTTCAACAAGAGACAGCTGAGATCACTGACATTCACATAAATCACCATCACTGGAGTGTGTGTGAAACAGAAGAGGTCACCAAGTGAGAAGGATTATTCTCACTTGTGTCATAATCTTCTAAAGCCGCCAGAATGGCCAACATCTGCGTGAATACAGATTGATGGTGTTGTATGATAAAATACAGTGCAGAGAGCAAGGCATGGAGTCCTTGCTGTCCTTGTACCAGGTATGTTAAGATACACTCAAGCTGTCATCATGTGTTTGTGTACTTTGGTATATAAATGATTTTGACTGATTCTGTCTAACCTGGAAAGTGTTTGTCAAAGTTTATGAATAACTAATGGACAAAACAGCTGTATAGCGTGGGGATTTTCAAAAGCTCTAGTGTACACACAGCTCCAAGTTGGAAAACCAATAAAACAACACAAAAAAACCTTATTGGTTTTAGAGCTGCAAATTAATATAGGCATAGTGTTACTCAAAAGACCTCAAGAGAGGAAATACTCCATCTCCATCATCCTGGGGCAGTAAACTGAGATACACCCAGGCAGTTTCAAGGACCTAACAGCATAACTTCCTGGAATCTGAGCCGTGCCTATCCTGCATTATGTGTAGGTGCAGTGGTAGTTAGAATAGACCACCAGTCATCATCAGACAGCAGTTAATACCTGCCCGGTCTTTGCAGTTCTTCACACTGAGTGCCTCACCTTCCAGCACTTAAACAACCTCATTCAAAGCACCACGAGTAGTAAACACGACGCCCAGAGATGGAGCCAAGATAGAGGGTGTTGATGTGAGGTGCAGTGAAGCGCTGCACTGCCTCTGAGTGAAGCTTCAAAGGATCATTACGAAATAAAGATCTCAGATAATCATATAGCATAGCAAAGTCGGCGTGAGACGTCTGCATTTATGGAGGAGAGGTGATAACAATTTGGAGACAATACCTACAGCCTGAAAAGTCATGGCAAATAAACGCCTTTTGTATTTCTCCAGCTAAATAAGATCAATCTGTTTTATTACACAAAGAGACTATCGGGCTCATCATCACATGATGTACTGAGGTAGTTTCGATTCCCCTCGCTTCCAGAACAGATGCTTGGGTCAGTTTAAATGTCAAGAGCTTCACAACAGTGAACAAATGCAGAAACTGATCTCATGAGCAGTCTGTAAAAGCCAAAGGAAGTCATATTCGTTGTGTTTTACAACGGGCCTTATGCCTTTGATAAGAAATTCAATGCCTTTCCAGAGGTCACAGATTGTAAATCCGATGTTGATGCCCTTCACATGCACCATTAACACAACGTACGCTACCTGGTGGATGCTTTTAATCAGAGGCATTTTACAGTACATTTAGCACGGTTTATTTTCATTTTTATCAACAGCACAACAAAAAAAATCACACTTTACGGGCTTAATCAGATGTGCAACTATTATCAAGCGGTTGCAACACCCAACTATGAAACCACATGTAGTCCCCACGTGACCACTAAAGCTGTCTCGTCTGAGTCTCAATCACTTTGTCCGCCTTGACATTTCGCCCCGTCTAAAGAAAGACCAATACTTGTTGGCGTCAAACTGAAAAAATACCCGAAGCAACTTAAACTGCACCCTCGCTCAAAGAAGGCTAACATGTAATTTGACGTCTCGGAGGGAGAATTGAACACGGACACCTTCTGTGCAGACTCTGCGGCCCCATGCCTGACACCCCTCAGTCACGGCACGCCTACTTCTCTTCCGGCACCCTAGGAAGGAAATTATAGCCACAGAGTTGGGATCCATCACCAGGCAGGTTGGAGGAAGCTGCTCTATGATTAGAGTGTGCGTGTCAGCAGCACCAAGACCCGAGGGGTTTGAGGAGGCTGCACATGCCAGAGGGCTTACTGTGTTAACTCTAGTTCACAACACAGGTCATGCAGAGATTCTCCACGCACATACACACACACACACACACACACATACGCACAAACACACTCACACACAGACCAGAAACACTTTAGTGAGGTTGACATAAAGCCCTGCATGTGGAGGAGATGCGGTTCAGCACCTTGTTTCATGCACTGCACATTAAGTCAAATTATACTGTGTGTCTTTTGTAAATTAACTCTGTGACATTGTTGGATAAGAGGTTGCATATGACAAGTTATATGGATGTGTGACACATGTGTTGTTTGCACTCAAATTATTTGTTGTTTTTTTCAGGACCCACAAGTGCCGTGACTGGAAGTCTTCCTTTTGTAGCGCGATAGAGTACAGACACCAGTCATTTCTCCACGTCAGATTAACATTGCAAACACTGCTGGTCACATTACCTCACCCACATCAAAGGCTGCCTCCTGAAAGGCTCAGTGGAATATTAGCAGAGATTTACAGCCCTCATCTCTATGCTTCAGAAACATGCTGATCTGAAGTAATCTCCCTCCCCTTCTCATTTTTTTTTTTTTTTTTTGGTGCTTTATGTGTGAAGTTGGCCAACACTTTAATGACCCATTTACAAAACTTTTACACCTGCAAAGATAAGCTTTTACAACTCAGCCAGCCCCTCGGGCACTAAACCCTACCTGTTACTCAAGGTAACAGCCTTTATTAGCTTTTGAAAAATATGTAACCACAGCAATTAACATTTATCACACTGTTTATCAAAGCCTTATCTCGCCAGAGAGGAGAGGGAGAGGATACAAGGTGTCAAGATCAAGAGTCGAACTGCATGATCACCCCTCCAGCAATTTAGCTGAAAGTGCTTTCATTTTCTACAACGAGGGAAACATTGGGCCTCACTACGATTTTTTTTTTAAGATTCTCTTAAAAAAATTAAAAGATTACAACAAAAAAGAAAACTTTATCTCTGATTCATAAATAAATGTGAGTGTCAGCAATTAGCCATAGTTTGCAGCGTCTTCTCTAGCTGAGATGTCTACAGCTGAACATCTAGGTACCACTGCTTATAGCCACAGCCAGTCACACACAGGCATGAAGGTAACAGCATGAGCTAAAGCCACTTCTGATTTTATCCTATAGTTTCCCTGGGACTCAGAGAGTTAACTGGGAATCTGAGCTAGAGGTGAATCCTTAAAACACATTCTCCACCAGCCAATGAACTCCACTTTGGGACCTTGCATTCCCAAGAGGAAGCTATGGTTTGGAAGGGAATGGAGACAGCCTGTCGCTTGGCCTTGATTTACAGGTGGTCTCCGCCTGCCAAGAGTAACAAATCACAACATTATAGCTCTCTGAATTCAGAGTAATGCTCAGTTCCAAAGAATGAGAAAGAGAGAGAAAAGAAAGAGAAGAGGGAGAGTCTTATTCAAAATGACACACCTCATCTCAAAAAAAGCCTGTGCGGTTTGTGCAGCAATAGAGTAGCTCACCATTCGTGAAGGAAATTAGTTCGCTGTGGAACCTTTAACTTCCTTGGCAAAAATGGCTGAGCTGTCCTGCTGAGGTGACATGGGCTTACAGAGTGTGTGCACGTGTGTCAATCGTTACTGCAAAAATAGGATGGATTATACATTCAAGACACATGCTTGACAACATGCCTGCTTCCCCGCTTAAGTGTCTGAGTGTTGTGTGTTTTAACAGTGAGTGTGCTACACTGTGTCTAGAGGGTCTTAGCAATTAGTCAAAGCTCTCTTTGAGGAGAGACAGTCCTTCAGTCGTCTGGGTGGCTTCAGACGCCAGTCTCAAGTGCTGCAAAGTGTGGGAGGAACAGGGTTTTAGTCAGGAAGCCTACCTCGAGGGCAGCAAGAAAGTGACAGGCACTTCAACCTTTCACCACAGCCAAACAAGAAGAAACACCTCCGTAACTTGTCATGTCACTAGCTACAGTTTAAAGAACTCATTCTAAAATAGCATATAATCATGCTGGGACAATGCTTTGTGTTTTCCAAAATACTCAATTGTGTTTTAAAAATTCAGAAGATTACACTGCTGAAAAAACTTGGCTCACTCGTAAGTTACCTCAGAGAGAGAACACTAGACTTAGATAAGCCCTCAAGTTTGTAATGTTTTTAATTGAAAGGGCATCTCAGTTTATAAATCAGAGTCCTCTCTTTAATGTGGTTTTCATTATCTGATCCAGCCAGGACATGTTCGTTTAAAAGCTGGAATGCACAGACCAGATAATGTTTTTTACTCATTCCGATCTGATCTGCTGAACCAGTTTTGTCAGTTGTTAGGGCGACACTGTGGATGCAGTCTGGATTCAATCAAGCCTCTATACACATGGTGAAAGAGGAGCAAACTGTAGATAAGGACCTGCCATAAAATCTGATCTTTATAATCAAATCTCCTGCAAATGACGCCTGTCAGTAACATTTATTTAAAGCCAGTTACTAAACCTTGTCACTGCAATCAACAGCAGAGCTCCATGTGGTAGGTGGTGGTTATGAAAACCTCTGA
>BRZM01005357.1:34501-51352 GCA_033238685.1 Lates japonicus | reverse complement strand
CACCATTATTGAGGTTTCAGTTATACTAAAAGAGATGTAGCGCATATTTTAGTTAGTGTACGTATTAGACTGTTTAGTCCTTTAAATTATCAAGGAGCAAGAAAACAGAGAAGAAGCCCTTTTTATTGTTGG
The DNA here is from genome assembly GCA_033238685.1 of Lates japonicus. Taxonomy (NCBI): domain Eukaryota; kingdom Metazoa; phylum Chordata; class Actinopteri; family Centropomidae; genus Lates; species Lates japonicus. The sequence continues at coordinate 51,220 of BRZM01005357.1, read as the reverse complement.
AAACTAAATATTCACACTACCAATCACTAAACCTTCAAGTTCTTAGCAATGGAGAACTGTTTCATTTGTTGTAAATGTTGTAATGTAGCTGTATTCCTGCTTTCTGATTTTGTATCATCATCATTTGTTGCTTGTTATTATGCCATTGAGACCTTAGTTCCTTTCCCACAATGTAGTAAAATGAACAGTAGTTCTTTTTGAAGAAAGTTTTTTCAAGCATTCATAGCATCTGTTGCAGCCAAAGGTTCCATAAGTTAAGCTCAGATTCAGTCTGTTGCAGCTGTACATTTTGCTTATTCAGTCTTAAGCCTTGGGCATTTGGGGGTTTAATCATAGTCTGTGTTTTCTCATCAGAGCCACACCACCTCAGGTGTTATTTTTATCTTGCTGCCCCTTCTCTGATCACTGCACCTCTCCCTGTGTATATTAATTTTGCAGACACCTGACTGCACGAATGGCTGACCCACATCCCCACTGTCTGGTGGGACCATGTTCTGGATAAGATCCGCGAATGGTGAGACCTGTAAAGGCTAGGAGAGAATGGAGATGAAGAAAGGCGCGTCAAACAAATGCAGGCAATGTCCTCACCCCGAAGATCCTAGTATTTTCTATTCCCCGAAGCTGGTCAGCTGCCCCAGAGCCTGAGGATCCTAATGTAGAAGCCCAAAGAGGCTGCAGCCGGGCTCCACGTCAGAGCACACCATCGCAGCGGAAGAAGATCAGCAGTCCGTTAGTCCACGCCTGGTGCCATCGCAGGAGAGCCACCTGGACTTCATGAGAGCAGCAAACCGCCACATCATACAGATAGAGAGCGCTGATGATGTCGTGGCTGGAGACACCAATGCAGACCCAAATGGACACAGCTGTCCCTGCCTTATGTCTCAAGACTCAGATATTCCAGGCTTCGGCGACCTTGAAGGAAAGCTCACACTGCCAAAAAGAGTCGCTGTTCCACTGCGAACTACCTGTCCCATCACCTCCCCAAACACCCAGAGGAAGACCTCGGGAAAGCAGCTATGGCAACCACCTGAATCCCGGCCATGACTTCAACACCTCCTGCTATGAATCTCATCGACATTTCAGCGGCGGGAGAGTGACACCTGCCTCGCCGAGTCCTTCTCCCTTCAGCTCCTCTCGTTTCCGTTTCAAGGCCCCTTGCTCAAGATCTTCACCCACTGATGAAGCAAAGTTAGAAAGCTGCCGGACGCTCGCCCGCCATACAGCTCCCTCTCTCTCCACCGACGAAAGTGCAGCTCGGCCGAGCCGGCTTCCCAACAACATCCAGAGACGGCTCCACATCCACGGTGGCGGGCGCCCACTGGCTGGCCCTCCACCGGGAGCACACCATCAACCCGCACAAGTGCGCGGTTCAGTGAGATCACCACTTCAAAATTCCCGCCTGCTCATCCGCCCGGAGAGTCTTTACGCCGATAAGCACCGGTATTACCTGCGAGCATCAATCTGTGTGTCTGTTCACTCGTCCAGGCAAGCCGTGAAGCAAAGGAGCACATCATCGCGAACAGCCGCAACTCCGTCTTCAACGAGGACTCTTCTTTGACCCCAATAAGCTCTCGGTTCAGGTGAAGAACCTGGTCGCAGGTTCAAGGTGGTGAACAAAGGCAACAGCCTCAAGATACGCTGGGCTGGCTTAGCGAGAGTCAATGTTGCTCTCAGGGCTCTAAAGCTGCAGATTCCAGAGGTCGGCGAGAAACCAAGAATGGGATTGAAATTTAAATGACAAGCCATCAGTTTACACAATTCGCTCCTTTTCAATTTGGAGATAAATCGGAACACAAAGATAAAGAGAGAAGAGAATGAAGGGTTTCCAAAGAAAACAGATTCTAGAGGAAAGAGCTTTATTCTCACATTCGGAAAACCACTATGAAAAGTTCTGAACCGAGGCTCCAATGAAGGATTTCCAAGGTTGAGGTTTTTCTGGTTCCTTCTCCCAATAATGAATGCTTATATAACCAAGCTAGCTCGGAGAAGCCAGCAAAAGGACAGTATTGTTTTTTTTTTTTCGACTTATTTCTCAGCCAACTTCCTCACAGGTCTGAATTCAAGACACCTGAGCATCAACCTGCTTGTGTCCTCGTTCGACACTGCTTCGTCATATATGTTGTGGTTTACTGCTGCAGTGTGACATAAATGCACGGATGATCCTTATTAGCTGCATCGGTGTCTACAAAGCACAAAGATGGCCCTTGTGAATCAGCGAGCTTTGAAGTGCTAATTACATCCTTATGCAACATTCCTTGATCCCAGTTGCCATGGGCCCACCTCCCATAGGGGAGGCGAGGACAACAGGAGTAGTCAATGATAGTCCATTTACACACACATCAAAAATACAATTATAGTGCACCGATGCGGTCGCAAGTAAGACTAAAACCGTGACGTTGTTAATTCAGATTTCTGTTATGCTAATGATGTTACCGGAAAGAAAAAAAAAGTCAAATGATATACATGCCCTTCAGAACAGCTGTCTGGTAATTAAAGGTGGCCTGTGGAGCTTTCAAATGTGTTATGTTCCCACCAAAACACACTGTGTGTATCCTCGTCTTCCAGTTTGTTGAGTGAATGCCTCATCAATTCAACTTATAAATTTTAAATCCTGCAGTGTTTGCATTATGTCTGTGAACAAATTGTTGACTGCCTTTAGCCGTGTTATGTTTACCAGTCGTCAATGAGCAGAAGGACATGAAACCAGTAGCAGGATTTAAACAAAAACAGGGGCCCAGTAATAAAACATTACATTGAAACTCCACAGGGTGCCTTTAAAGTTTTTTTTTTTTCCTTAAAATTTCAAAAATCTTTATATGTAGAGGGAATATTTGAGCCTGTTTTATACAGATTTGACTAATTTTGTATTGATTTTAGAAAGCAACACTCAGACAAAGTAATTTCTGAACAATCTTGGAAACAGTTGAAATTTTCTTGCTGCACATGTCTTTTCTCAAAAAACAGAGACAAACTCTCTTTAGACAGAAATTATGGCAAGATGCAATTTTATGAGGTGATTTTACGTCTTTAATACCAGTTATTTAACTGCATGAAATTAGCTCACTGAGTTGATAAATGGTTAACAAAGGAAAAATGTTTGCAGGGTATATGCGGTAAAGGTCCTTCAATTATTTTACATATATATATTTATTCAGTTGATAAACTTCCTTCAGCCTTTTAAGGAAGGATTTTCCAGCCACAGTCGGTCGCACATGGCTTCATCCAGTGGGCACCTTGATTAAATCTTGTGCAACCAGGCAACGGGCTCCCCACCAACAGGTGCACAATTATCTTTGTTTCAGTATTCAGACTGGTTAATCACCCCGGCTGCTGAGCCAAGTCTTAACACCAGGAACACAGGAGCAGAGAAGATTTCACCTTGTAATCGGTCATACAGACACATGAAAGACCGGACATTTAAAACTCTTTTCCGCTCTGCTCCACTGAGGTCCCTAGGAAACATTTGTCCTCAATTTACTAATAGATACCTCAAATGTTCAAGTTTCAGCTGAACACATCAAATTCTTTTTCTCCAACATTTTAGCTTACATTATCATTTTAACAGATTTAAGTTCAGGCTGTGACAAAAGTGCTTTGTATTTGCTTTTGGTTAAATCTGATTGTAGGACATGGACTGAGGTTATTAAAAAGTCACGCTTTTTAATTATTGTATAATAAAATTAAATATGATCGGTCATACCTAATAATCAATTTATAAACCGGCTGCTGCCTTAGTCACAGTATCGGCAGTGGACAAATACAGTACTTGTGTGCATGTGAAGCCAGCCATGTCTCATGAGCATTAGAGACCATAGTCAAAGCAGAGTACCAGCTGCATGGCATGAATATGTCAGTACACACTGGTGTTTGTATGAGCCGTCAAAGTTTAATGAACCCAAAGCCATATGTGTGTGAGCGAGGTTTATGGCAGAGGGAGTGTGTGTTTTGATTAGCATGATATTTTGTCCAAAGTTGTTCTTTTCTATGTAGTATTTTGTAAAATGCTTTTGGACGGTTTGAATCGACTGTAAACACGTGTTGGATTTGTACCGTATATAACTACATATGTACTAGTTTCTACTGTTGTCAATGAAGTGCCAATTATGCACCAGCGAGTGAGAAGTGCTGATGAGAGGCATTTTAATTATGTCTGTTTCAACTGTAATAAAGCCCAGGAGACTGAGAAAGAAATATGAGAAACAAGGCAACAAAGAAAACAATATTATGCGTTTTGACATGAACAGCAGCCCCTCTCCTGTCTCTGTGTACTCTGCTGTCCTTGTGAGGAATTAGAAGAAATTGCATGTGATTGCAAGTGCTCGGAGGAGGGGGAGAGCGGCTGCAGAGAGAAAAGAAGTCGGAGACATCAGAGTGATCCAAATTACTGAGGTTTCTTACACACTGCCCCAAAGCTTCACTTTAACTCTGCTAGGAGGACTCTCACCTGGTGTTTGTATCTCACTTGTAGCACTGCTGTTGATATGCTCTCTATATATTTTATATATGGTGACACTGCTGGTTGGCTTTGTGTGACAGTCGGTGATCTGCTGTAACCCCTGTTGCATTCGTGTGTCTGAACATACAGTGCCTGCTCGTTGAGTTATTGTATTTTCTACTCGGACTTCCTGAATTCTACTCAACCCTGGTGTTACCAAACTCTTTTCTTTGGGGTTTCTTAGCATGACTTCAGTGGTGTCAGTACTAAATTTCAGTGGATTTTTATTGTGAAGTGGTGGGTCGCCTTGTGCTCTGATTCTAGGTGAGGATTTGCACAAATGTTCATAATAGTAATGCACTTAAAGTATGGGTGGCGTGTTCTGCAAATTGTTACACTGAGTCCTATTTTTGAGTAAGTAATTGCTTTAACTGTTTACATGTGGCTAATCATTTAATAGAACTGAAATGTAGGGTGGAGAACAATAGGCAGTTATCAGAAAACCTCTGCCTGGGCGGGCTGTGCTGTCCCCAGCCTAACTGTGGCTGCTTCACAGCTTCACAGTCTGACAAATGGTAAGACAAAATGTCCACATCTCAACAACCTTATCAGTAAACATATCGGAAGAAATATCTGTCGTAGCCGAAGGAAATGGTCAGAATGAAATGCCACTTGTTTTCTACTGTTAATTTGACAGGAGTTAAAACCATTGCTCCACTTTTTTCTTCATTTGCCACAAGCGTCACACAAAAGTCACAACAATATCTGATAGGAAGCCAGAGTCATGTTCCATTTCTGTGCTCCGACTGGTTTCATAAAAAGGCAGAGACCGAAGACAAAAGTTTAGCCTTTATATTTTACATTTGAGACACAGAGCAGGACAAAGTTGCATCATTTCTGCTGCTGTGAACAGGGGATTTAGTAAATTGATTTGTGCAGTTTTTATTGCTCTTTTTGTCGATTTTGAGCTGAGCTGGAAGCTTATCTCTAACAGAAATATATTGGACACTGTTCAAATGTGATAAGTTCTGATAAGCCCACTTGAGAAAAAAGTCCTGTTTTTTCCCCTTGCTGATTATTTTTACTATCTGAAAACACGTCACATCCTAATGATCTACACAGAAACAGTTAGGTTGTGAGGTGCAGTCAGACTGGAAATGGAGAGATAGGCAGCAGTTCAAAAGGGTTCATCCTCTGTACAGTCAACATTTCAGACTTGGCTCTTCTTCATCTATTTAGGTTCAGTCGAACAAGTCCTGCAACCTGAATGACCATAGGTCCTGATGCAAACCTTTTCACTCTATATACTACGCCACTTACTGTAACTTCCTCTTTTGTTCCTGTATTAAAGACTATGGCCACTAGAGGTCATCTAACAATAAAATGTAACTCTGCCGCAACAAGCTGCTGAGATCTCCTGCTATCATTAGCATGTTAGCGTTTTATGTTCAGTCTTTAGTTTTAAAAAGAATAACTTGCTATTTTGGGATATACATTGTTGTTGTTTTTTAAGCTGAGAGTTAGTTGAGGAGATTGATACCTCTGTAATGTTAGTATGCATAATATTGAGCTGCAGTTAAGAGGTGATTAGCTTAGCTGAGCTAAGCTTATTACCATCATAAAGACTAAAAGCTTGTTTAATCCTGCACAGAATAAACTGTAAAAACAATAAGTTGAGGTTTCAAGAGGAGTCATGTGCTGTAACTAAACATATTTCCAAAAGGGGCAAACTATTCTTTTAAAGGTGTTCTGACATTGCAACAGAAGTATTAGACGTGTTGGTGGTGCCAGAGAAGTCAAGCAGAGTCATCAGGATTCATCCTCTGAGGACCATGAATATGTGTACCAAATGTGATGACAGTTCAGTCAATATTTCACTCTGGAACAAGGTGTTGAATACCCAGACTAATGCCACCAGTGACACTAAAAACAAGTTGGTCATTTTAAATGCCAACCTTTATTTGATCCACTGAGTAATTACCAGAATTAACTTTCCCAGTATCCAACTCACTGTGATAAAAATCAGTCCTTATATCCCAGCACTCAATAGCTGTTTAATTAGGTACAGGGGGGCAAGGCTTGACTGATGACATTTAAATTGAGTATTGAAGAAAGCGTTAGTGTCTGTGTGTGAGTGCTGGTCAGTTGGGTATTGTATTGTTTTTTAAATATACTGTATATATACTGAAGTGTCTCTCAAGTCTTCCTGTCTTGACAGGTTCTCTCTGAAAAATGAAACTGAAAAGTGCCGGTCCGTTACTTGACACGAAAAACTTTAATTTCTCTCCAGACGTAGATAAACAATGGAGGCTGATTTCCATGTGCTGTTGCTGTTCTTGTGTCCCTGGCCTGTGCAGGTAGATACTTTAATTCTGTAATGCTACAACCACTGACAGCTGCTCTGTGGTTACTTACTGTGTTAATGGGTGTGAAATACTTTAATTAAAGGAAAAGTTCCACAGCATCTCTGCTCATGTCATTATTGATTTTCAATTAATCAGTGCACTTATTTTGAGGTCTCTGACAATATTTGTGCCAATTAACTTGAACTACCAAGTATTTATACTGTATGTCTAGAGGTGGTGTTCACAGACTGAGGGGTCTGAAGGTCTGGGCTGATTACAAAGAGCCCAACTGATACAGGAAGTTTGAGGCCAATATATATATATGTATAGAGAGAGAGAAAAAGACACACTCTTAAAAAGGTTAAATGTTCTTTTTACTTAATAATCTTACTGGCAACCTTTACCAACTTCAACTATTGCATTGTACTGTAAGACCAAAAGTTAAAACAGGCTCAATAAACACTCAGTCATTTCAGAATTTTCAACAAATTGCATTTGCTTTGTGTATAGAAACTCAAGTCTAACCTCAACAGTTGTTTACAGCCTCAGCTCAGCATTTTCACAGAGACAGCCATACAGGCATTCTATCTGCACATAATAACTAAGACAGGAAAGGGTGCTCAACACTCAAGGGTTGAAAACGTCTGTGTGGCCCTCAAGGCTCGCCTCTGACTTTGAGTAAAATCTCAACATTTTCAATCATGAGAGCATCACCACCACCACTTTCTCCCTCTTTGCCTCATCTCCTGCTGCCCTGCCTCTGTCCTTTCGGTCTTTATAATTGCTTGATTCACCACAGTGATGTGACACTCTTGCTCCCTCAGACTAACCCCAAGTCTTCTTAATGATGTCCTCCCACTTAAAATCCCATAACCAGCAGAGTTTTAAGGCCTCCCATCCTTCTCAACCCCTGTCCTTCGTCTCACCTGAATTAACATTCACGGCATTCTACAAACAGCAACATTAAAAATCTCAACTCTGCCATGCTGTCTTTAATCAGCAGGGGTAAAAATACTGCTTCATCACCATTAGCCTCAGGGAGGAGTCAGTCTTGGAGTCGCTGGTTTGGAGAGGAAGTACGTGGGAGGAGACAGGAGCTGATACACAACAGAGTAACACCGATAATAACTACTGCCAACTTCACATTTCTACTCCACTGCAAACTTTTTTCTTTTTTTTAAAGAAACTTTAAAGCTGCACTGATCAATATTATATTAACAATAGCTAAAATGTAGAATGTGAAATTGATCGCTTGTGAGAGAGAATTGCTTTAGATTCTTTTAGCTCGTTGGGCCCCAGTTTTTAAGCTTTGGTCCTCTGTCACTGCTCTCATCAACATTATCAGCATAAAAACCCTAATAAAGCAATCAAAACCATGGTCACAGTAATTAAAACATATGAAAGAGGACATGAAATAAAAGTCTTAAAGATCATTTATATATATATTGTAACAGTCATATGAACAGATTACTGACAGAAGTCTTGAGCTATGACCGAAAAATAAGTGGAATAGGAAAAAGCCTCAGCTAATATATTACATTTGGTTTCATTCATCATTAGTTTATATGAATCTGTCATTCTACTACTATTTTAATCAAATTAATCTTACCTTTTCGTCGGTGGAAACCGCTAAACGTGTACAAAAACGAGCCCAAAGGAGCACAACCCGCCTGAAGCAAATTGACCTGCCGGTTGAAATAAAAATTAGGCCAATTAGGCGGAAAACCGCCCGATCTGGCAACACACGTAGATACGCAATGCGCACTGGGAAGCGTGAGCGTAGATACTGTGTCGCGTTAGCTTGGCAAGCTAGCTAAAGTAATCGATGAAATACAGCCGAAACTTGCAAAAAGGGAATTTCTTAAGATCCTCAGTGATTCAGGGGGAACCCATTGCATCGTGGAAATGTTAATACCTCGTTGTGACAACAGAGGAAAGCCTTCAGCCCTCCATAAAATCGGGATCGTGCCCGTTCTGGATTATAACCGTTGCTACTGTTGACATCTTCATCTGGGACAGACTGTTGTGTTTAGCAGTTCATCTGGTCCACACTGGGAAATGACTAAGTTGAGCTACAAACCGGTAAGAAAAATAATTTATTATTTTGTGGCACTATGGTGTTCCATGCTGGTAGTTTAGAGCAATGTAAACTAGGACTCTGAAGTTAGCTTCTGGTTAGCAGCTTAGGTGAAGTTTCGCACTAATGGGAAAGCTTACAACACTTAAGGACAGGTTCTCAGTTTTTTGTATTTTCATAAATAGAAGAAAAGGTTTACAGATCTCACATTGTGTTTCAAGAGTCTTACATATACAGTTTTCACAAATTCAAAAGTGTCTTTCAGTGTTCAAGCTCTAACTACAATGTCTAACGCCCTGTCACAACAGTAAAAGGTGCAAAAAACAGAGAAGCTGTGATCCAGTATTTTATGATAACTTCACTGCAGAATCAGAAATGAACTTCAGCCTGTCACTAAACGTAAGGCTTATTGGCGTAAATAATAACTTATATGCTGTACCACTTTATGAGCTGGTCTACTGGCCTTGTAAGATTTGTTATTTTTATTTGTGAAAAGCCTCTCCAAAGCAGCAATATGACTAAGAGCCTCCTCTGAGACAGGTTCATTTGAGTCTGGTCTGAAAGGTACAGGTATGTTATTGGATGCTTATTTTGAGCTGTTACCAGACTTTGCGCCATGATAATTTTTTGATCACACAAATTTTGAGTGCAGTTATTTCTGTCTGCCTACATTTGTGACCCATGAGGCTCTATGACATTAGAGGTGTCGACAAAATACTGTCAGGTGACATGTCAGTGCTCTATAGACAGCCAAACCGAGGTAGAAAAACTACTTTGGCAAATACTTGGGCCACATATTTGTGTTTTTCAAGGCTGAATGTTTGCCTTGGCCCGAGTATGGGCTATATACAATATGATTGTCTGACACTAGGTTACCTCCACATCTGGACTGACTGCTGTCATCCTACACTGGTGGGTAACTGCCGGAATCGGGCCAGATGTGGAGGTAGCCCAGCACCTCACACTACTGCTGAGTATAGGCCAGACTTAAAATGAAGACCCATGGATATATTAACAGTTATTTCACCAGAATAATTTTATCTATGGCTATCATTGGAAAATCTTAATTTGTGATTCTCTATCTGCATATTTATGGTCACACTTTTGGTTTTAACCAGCTATTACCATTTGTAACCCTGTCTAAATACTGTGGGGGCACAACTTTTGTCAGTACCCACCAAAATAAAATACATGATGAAGTGAGATCATTTACATATTATTTAAAACTCAGTTGTTTAGCTGCTCAGAAAACAGTTCTCACACTGTAACCCGCAGACAACGCTTACTATTAGGACCGTCTGGTTTCACTTGGTAACAAACTGCTACAAATATGTACACAACAAAAGTAGATAATTTAGGCTGTCAGTGTGATGTGACTACCAGGGCTAACACCTTTAGAATAACAACACCAAAGCATTTTCATGTCTGAAAACAGGTGTTTTTCCATTCTTCCATTCTTAGACTTTACGAATGTGCAGCATCATTTATTTATTTATTTTACAGCACAGTGCAGCTTAGACCCATTCAGATTGGCGGCATGTTCTGGGTGACAGAAACATGGTTGAAACCTACACTTGACCCTCACTGGTGAACATGTTAAGCCTTTTGAGTCTTAGTTGGATTGAGGTGGATAACTTCAAATCAATAGACCTAATAGATCCACAGGAGCCACAGCACAATACACTCATCCACATTATTCACTCATAATAGCTGTGTGGATGTGACCATGGTTTATCAGAACTGTGAGCTTCTTTTGACCCTCTCTCTCCACCACCTCATTCAACAATCGTTACCAGTCACCCTGTTTGTTATGACTGAATATTTCCACGTATTTATTATTCAGGATCCCGCAATCTCAGCAACAGACTCAAATACTGATCCTTCCTCTCTGTTCCTCCCTGCCATCCCTAATTCATCACCCAACACGCACACGCACATGCAAAAATACTATTAGGTTTCCTGTGCCAGCTGCACACGAGATGCTGCGACCCCCGCTCACTGTAGCAGCAAGAAAATGTTTTTTCAATATCCTTCATCTGCCATTGTTCATTTCCATCCTGTGCCGGATGTCTCTCACAGCCTGTAAATTGATTTATAATGCTGTCTTCTCCTTAGTAGGGTTGAGGATGGGAAACACAGTGAGGTTGGGGGTATGGAAGTGTGTGAGTGTGACGTGGCGGCAGCAATGAAAACCTATATTCTGGAGGGCAAATTTGATTGGGGCAATTTTCATCCCCGGCTTCCTTGACTTCAGGGAGGAAAGGTTTAGGGCTGTTATTGGCTTTGGGATTACTATGTCAACCGCAGAGCAGAGTGCTCTCCGAGTGAAGGAATGAGATGAGTGTGTGTGTGTGTGTTCAGGGGAAGAGGTTGCTGTTTAAATTGCTATCCAGTATAATTATAGTAAAAGCTTGGTGTTTTCCCTTTCTAAACGCATCAAAACAAAAGACAAAATTTGGTGAGATCTTTAATTAGCGGCCCTCACATAGGTTTTGTACGGTGTCCAATCACAAAATTAGATTGTTAGCTCACCGTCGAGGCCGCATAGAAACTATATAAATCTTGAGAATTCCTTGTGATGTAGTAGCACATCTGCTGTTTCTGCTAGGTGTCACTTGAAATTATGTGTCACAGTTGTTTGTTGTTTACTAGAGACTGTGCTATATTTTTATACACATCATATGTACAATAAACTCTTTTTGTTATTAGAGATTGTTTGCACTTGCAATATAGCTCGTGATTTACAGGTAATTTTGTTAGCAAGAATGTCGCCAGTCATTTGTACTTTTAAATGAAGACAGTGGTGGGGGAAAACAGAATAATGAAGTTTTGAAGGAAAAATGGTGTTAAACAAACATGATATTCGGTAGAACCTATAAAGTATTTCTAGTTACCTTGAAAGTTCACCTTGACTGGGCTGTATCTGAGCAGGTGCTCTCAGTTATTAATCAACCTTTACATTAATCATATCACACCTCGGTCACTGCCTTTGTATAAACTCCATATAACTGCGTCTCTGTGGTGGATCTGTAGCATAGTGTGAGCATGTATGTCTCATTATGTTCAGTGGTATCTGGTCCTCTTGTCAGTCTGTCTTCATAAATGACACTTCACTAAACATTGATTGACCTGTTATAGCTTAGCAGGCCAATCAAGCTTTGGAGTGTTCTCTCAAGGCTTACTGTGAAACTGTAGGTGTAGACGCTGCTGTAGCAGAGTTTAAGGTTATGGCACTGTTGTGCTCTTTATCTGAAGAGGTATCTTTCAGATTATTTTGATATGTCAAAGAGAAGCAAGCTGTAAATAATAACATTAACAATGACTGTATTCCATTTAGGTGTGCGGTTCAGATTTAAGTAGTAAAGTACTTAAGTGGAGGTCATGGTACGTCAGGAAAAAAATGTAGCAGTCTAATCTTGTGTGGATTTTCCTTGTGGCCAGTATCCTGTTGAGCCAATTTAATTACCCACCAATATCAGTATCGATGCCCTTATAACCATGTTGTCAACATATTGCTGATGCAGACGTTTTGCCTTGTCCAGTAAATTGTACACAGCTGCTGAGATAACATGATACAATGTATAAAACCATCAAATGAAGAGTAAACCTGGCTCTAGGACTAATTTTCTAAAATCACCTGCAAAGTTTCAATGCCTGAATTAATGTTACTAATAATCGCCACCTAGAGGACACAAAACACACTGGCATCTGTCAGTATTGAAATGGTAAATGTAGTTAGCAAAATATATTTTCACAAATGCCAACTTGGATTCAAAGTTTACAGGCACAACAACAGAATTCAAAGGAGGTTGCTTTAGCTAAGGGTCAGTTACAGCTCACATTTAACGTCCTCCGGCTATCTCAGCCAGTGACTCTGGAGAGTATGTGACAGTGACCTCCTGACAAAGGCAGGGCCCGCCGAGGAGCATGTGCTGTATTATCACCTGGCAACCAGCACCAGCTAATGATCACTTGTTTCTTTGGTGGTTCACCGTGACCCTGTCAGTGTCCGCCTCGTGGTCTCTAACCAGTAAGAAAGATGGCCAGCCAACCTCAGCCACCAACCGCTGTGATCACATGTACACTTGGAGCAGTAAACTTGTTAGGCTGGAAACTAGAGCCGACTGTGCTGTCAGACCAAAACCCACGGTGTCCGTGTTACCATAGCAAACTCATCACTGGACATTTGCCACAGGTGAGTGGGGAACTGGCGTACTGACGGGAAGAGGGCCGCCTTTTTCTTTCTTTCTGTTTATTGTTTCTTTTTTCTGTTTTGTTTTGAGGAACATCAGGGTATTGGGTATTGCAGAAAAAAAATCCTAAGCATTTGAATCAGGTGGAGCAGGGCAGGGAGTGGTGGTGATTAGCTGTTGTGAGAACAGTTTGCGAAACTGGTTTCTTTGACAGAGCTAAAAAGGACTTCATCGGGGTCGTGATGCAGATGGCAGAATAGCAGTCAGTCGTCGGTGCTCACCATTGAGCTGTGTTTATTTCGGAATTTGCCGATGGGGAGAGCCGGAACAATGTGGCCAGTAGTCAGAGATGCCCAGTAACCTCAGAGGATGCCGCCTTGGATAAAATTGATGATTGGAGAGTGGACAGAGGACAGTGCAACATTTGTATCAACAGGCTCTGAAGGCAGTGAGAGGGCAGCAACCTTATTTCTTCAAACCTGGCTCGAATTTTTGCAAGTGGACTTCAAAGGTGGAGTTGTTAAGCGATTGTGCCTCCTGCCGACCCCTCCTGGACAGTGGCCCCATGCTGGATTATAGTTCATAACTTTCAGGATAAAGTCCGGATCATGCAAGCAGGAAGAAAGCACAGGTCGTATGCCAAGGGTGTTCCTATCATGTTATTTGAAGACTTTCAGCAGCTGTTGTAAGACCTGACTCTACCTCTCTACCTCAGCAGTTAATGTGCACAGACTGGTAATTTTAGAACTGGACGGTAATCGTATGCGGGTGCCCCTGAGCCCATTGTTACTATGCTGGCTTGGGAACCCCTAGCCGCAATCATAAGACAAGACGACAGCATAAGAGGAATACAGGACTGGGATCAAATCAAAGAAAAGGTGTTACTGTTATCAAAATAGTTGTTTTTCCACCAATCGACTAATGGTTGCAGCTGTAGACTGTATTTGAATAAAGGGTTAGTCAAAATAAGACATTAATTGTTAGAAAATGTTACATCTACTCTCCCAAAATAACTCACAGAATAAATAATGTGGCTTCCATGACATGTAGTCATTCATGCTGAGATGTTATTTATAAAACCGTATCATTATATAAATTAGAATCTGTTGCGTCCTGAAAATATTTAGGATAAAGATGAGGCATTAGGCTATAGCTTGAAACAGCATCAATCATTATTCATTGTGATTTACCCACTTTTTTTCATTTACCAAACCCCACTGCATTGATGGAGGAGGTGCAGTGATGAAAATTGCTTGCACCTCGCCTTCCTTATTTGTCACTGGAAATACGACAGGAAGAGACTCACCTCCTAGCACCAGACAGATTTTTAATATTATGGAAGTAAATTTGCCATTATTTCCCCTTTTCCACTGGAAAAACAATAAACTGGATGAAAGGAAATAAAAGTAGTTTCATTAATTCAGTCATCAACACCCTGTAGACAAGGTGGAGGACTATTTCCTCCCACCCTTCTCATATTAGATGATACTGAGGAATACAGTGCTGTTTTGGTTCACCTCACAAAGCAGCAACATTCATATCTCTTCCAAAACAGGGTGACAACATCCAGACAGATGTCTTTATCAACAAATGTAAATGACACTCTTCAATTCCAAACTATGTTCTCGCCACACGATCAGTATCATGTCTGCTTTAAACCTGCTTCTCCTCATCACGCAGTCAGGCGGTGAAACAGCATCACATTAGTTTGTGACAGACATTATGACCGAGCTGAGATGAAAGGCTGATGAGGTTTCTTAGTGCATTTGATTGCACAAAATGTTCAATCGGGAAGACAAGAGCCCTGTACAGACTAAATTGTTGCAATCATCCAGCATCATTTTTAAACTTGTCTAACAGAGTCAACTAGAGAGTATTGACGTTGGCTCTTGGGAACGAACCCTCGCACATTGTTAGTGTCCGAATACAGTTCAGTGAATGAATAAGTGACATTTTATTATGTCATCCATACAACTATTCTTAGAAACCTGACTCAGAATGCTGTGTTTCTATTTTCGTGAAACTACAAAAGTGTCTAAAAATAAAGAAAACCAATTTGAGCAATTTTCAAGGTAAATTAGATTTTCATTTCATAGACCTTCATGTCCGTGATAAAAATGTGGATAAATCACCAATGAAAGATGGACTGTAGAATACTGGAGAATCTGAATAAATACTAATTATATTATGCCTTCTTTTCCAAAGCAAAATTATTGGAAGTAAAGTATAAATAAAGTCTGCATCAGATAACAGAGTAGTTTTGACATTTCATAAATATACTGTGTTTCTTTTCTGAGAGATGAAGATTTGCATGGTAAATATGACAGAAGACAGTGAGGTTGGTATAAAGAGGGAAAACGAGGGAAATTGTTAGCTGGCTCTGTCCAAAAGACATTCTCAAAACCTCTCACCACCACCTCAAAATCTCACTCAGTGTTATCTCTTGTGTGTTTAATCCATACCAGCCAAACTGTAACCATGGATGTAGAAGAGGGCATAAACAAAACGATTCTAGCTTGATCCATCACTATGTGTACCAAGGTTTCGCTTGACCCATAGACTTTACAGCATTTGGATTATTGCTATTGTTACCGCAAAACAAAAACAAAAACTTTCTACGCTTATAGAAACTTTTAAATTAAGAACTTGTTAGTGAGGTTACTCAATCGGCTTACAGTTCTAGGTGTCCCACAACAGTTTTACAGATGTTTCTATTGAAGTGTGGTCTATTTGTTTGTTGCAATACCGCAGTGGCCACTGAGACAAATCAGCAGCAAGACATTCTGATTAAAAGACACAGTGTTATTTATGGAACTGATGAAACCTTTCTGGATGAGAGGTGAATGTCTTCAAAAACAAAAAGAAGTCCAGTTGCTCAAACCTCGAAAGCAACGAAGGACTTATCGCGACCTGGATGACTGAGAATTCACAGGCATCGCATACCCAGACTATACACTGGTTAGTTTTTCTACCCTTCAGTTTTGTAAGCAAAGGAGACATAGCGTGTTAACTAGTGAGCTTTAGATAAAAGCAGACAGATTTTGTTCCTTGGAACAGGACATGCCACCTGTTTCCCCTGTTTTCGCCCTGATGTTAAGCCAACCCACTGTAGCTGCAAAATGAACTGTACGATAAGAGTGTCACCAATCAGCGCCCATCTCTAAAGAAAGTGTGCGTATTTCCTCAGAGCTTGTCAAAGGAACACCTCAAATCAGTATGTTCAATACAAAAAGACAAGGGACGCCTTACACTTCTCCAAAATCACAGCTCACACATTCTCTGCTTCTTCAATATTTTTTATTTTGTACCGATATCTAGAATAATACTAATACAGACCTTATCTGTAATAACTAAAGATCTTTGCTTTAGATGTAAGATAAGGCACATATGATTCAAAGCCATTACTATGCAGTATGGATTTATGCATCACTAGACTTAACACAGAGAGGTGGAAGTAAAAACACACAAAGACCCCAGACCTCTGAGTGACAGAAAGAGAGAGATGTAGATGTAGTGAATTAACCCACCCCATGTGAGCTCATCATCTGACAAGCAGGCTTTATAATATAAATGTTCGCCCGCCTCTGAGACTGGAGCATTAATGCTGACATTTACGGTGATCTGCTCACGGTCCAAGTAATACGTGAATCGAACCATGAAGCAATTGAT
>BRZM01005357.1:14543-30436 GCA_033238685.1 Lates japonicus | reverse complement strand
GGGCATAGAAAAAAACTCACCCTCCCTCTCCCTCATTCAGTTCAGTGGTCATACATTCTCTTTACTGCCTTGCAGTAATTTCAGTAAAGTAACTCTTATTCAACATAATTAGCTCCAACTAATGACTGACATTTAGTATGTGAAGAAACTCAACACAATGGCACAGAAATCCCATTGCCAGCTAGCATGTTGGTGTTGGCGGTATAACTGCAGAGGACACAGACACCGGGTTTAAATGCACATGACAGCGTAGGCCACTTGTGTGAGCAACGGCGTGGGCTCTCTGTCGATACTACAAAGAAGTATAAGATATACAACAGTGACATCACCTGTAGGTTTTGATGGGTTGTTTAAAAGCCTGAACTCTTTCAAGTTGAACAATGGGTGCCTGTCAAGGAGATGAACAAAAATTCTCCATGTTCATTGTGGTTTCAGGTCGGTAGGGTCATTTATGATCACTGCTTCAGTGTGGGTGTTTCTAAAGTGTACATGTCATGAAGTAACTTCACAGGAAATGGACAAGTTTTCTTTCTCCAAGTCGTCTGGGTCGAGCCCTGTACGGCTGATAATAATCACAGAGTGAACAGTTAAGGTTGACTGCACTTTGTTGATCCATCTTTACTTTCAAACTTAAAGAGTAGGCGAGTCAGTCTCACTGTCTGTTTCTGCTGGGTGTTGCTCTATTTCAGTCCAGCTGCCAAGACAGAGAGAAAGCAAACATGAAAATGGTCTAGTGTACATCCAGTTTCAATAGGCGTTACTGTTGAGTGTGTGTCTGTGTGTGCGTGTGTGTTTATGAAAGAAAGAGACAGACTGGTGTTATAGTTATTGGTATGTGTGTGTGCTGTCTGTTGGCAGTGCTCAGACTCAGCCAGGCGGGATGAGAGGCCGCTGCTCATTAGTTAAGGCTGGAACTCTATGATTTATCACACCCTAATCTGTCAGTTTTTACAAAATAGATTAATTGTTGCTTAACACCAAACACAAAGACAAATTTAGCAACAAACAGGCGAACACAGTGGAGCATTTGACAGCTGAATATTTAGCCAAATATTTCTCTCTGGAGTTGGCTACCAGAGCTAAAAAGATGAACAGTTTTCTAATAATGTATCAATAGTTGAGTTTCCATAATTAGTGACAAGTTTGAAGCAAACTTTTGAAATGTCACCCAAAATTAGGCTGGTTTGCATCAACTGGTTATGGCTGCATAGTGTTGTCAGGAGTGATGTTATGAATAGCTGTAAAAAAAAAAAAAAAAAAACAGCAGAAGAAATGAGGAGTTATGAATACAAAAAAACAAGTTGTTGGCCAACTACGAAAAATCTCAAAGAAAGAAAAAAAAAAAACAGTTGACTTTATCATCTACAAAGGAAAACGAGCAACAGAGAGGCTTCAAGTTTTTTTTACATGTGCACAAACTGTAAATATTCTTTCATGTCCAGCTAGTGTTTGTGTGGCCGTATTTTATGCTGTTGGCAAAGACAAGGAAACATTCATTCTAACGCAAGCATCTTCTCTAGAGGAAACAAGTCAGTCAGTTAAATGTTTGCTACATCAGAACTTATTTGGAAAAGGTTTTCCAGCTTAAAATAAACTGACAAACAACAACAACAAAGCGCGGTTTAAAATGATCAGACTTTTTGGAGATTTTATGTTCTGCTAATTGACTAAATACTTACTTAACTGATAGTTCAGCACCAGCACAAAACTGTAAAGTGCTGGAGTGCTGATACAGACACTCACACAGACAATTAGTTGTAAATCCACCTGTCTACTTCAGCTGGGCCAATTTCATGACTTTCAGGAGGAAAGCAGGCAGCCTTCTTGCTCTGAGTATATATTCATTCATTCACAGCAGGTTGAGGGCAGAGGGCTTAAGCATGTTGATTGGTCACAGAGCTGTGAGGAAGCACAGATGGGAATCAGACCTCCAGCTGCATTTGGGGATTGAGTGTGATGGTGCTTTGATAATGATGGTCTCAGCTCGCTGTGTCTAATTTCTTTCTTTTTGATCACAATAGCCTGACCCTGCAGCTCATGTATTTTTATACACTGCTTCTGTTTCTGTGATGGACTGATACTGTTCAAGTGTTTCCCTGCCTTCTGTCCAGTAAATGAGTATGGTTAATCAACGATGTCTATTTAAAGGGTTTGCATATTTATTCTGGGCTTGGTGTTTATTCTGACATGGTCTAATAGTCTCTTTGAGTTAGCCAGTCGTGAACCCTCATCACGACAGGCGGCACAGAATAACCTGAAGAAGGAGAAAAGGAAGCACAGAGGCAGGGGAAAGGAATAGTTAGAGATGCAGTTTTCAGCCCAAGGCCATATGAAGGACCTGGTTTGGTAGTTAAATTACAAAAAAGGCCGTCACAGCTGTCCATGAGCTCATGTGAGAGAAAATAGCTCTCCGCATTCTGGGTTTATCTGTTTGTCTCACAACAGACTAGGCAAGGACAAATGTTAGTCTCCATGAGCAAGGAACACCACAAAGGTTTTATCATATTTAACTATGACATTTTGTATATTGTGTAACTTTTTTTTTTTTTAGAACTTTTTATTTAAAAATTTTAAACCTTTTACAAAACATTTCCTGACATATGACTTAGAAAATGTGTGATAGACTGTATAGTAGAATGAGTTCAATAAGAGTAAATAAATAATAAAATGAATAGATAAATTAAAAGGGGAGAGAAGGAGGGGGGAAATTAAAATAAGAATAAATAATAAGAGTAGAAATGGATAAAATCAATAAATGAATAAAATGATTAACTAGATAAATAAAAATAAAAATAAGTAATAAAACACACATACATCTATACATCATCCTACACATTCTTGTATACACATACCTTCAAACACATGTATATACATATGTATAATTAGATTAAGGTAAAGAGGAATATTAATGCGTATATATTGTGTAACTTAATAAAAGCAACAGTTAAAACCAAGTCCTTAAAGCAGGAGTTTGACATTTTGGGAAATTCGCTTCTTTATTTTCTTGCTATGATTTTGATGAGAACATTAATCCCATACTCATATCTAGCAGCTGCTTAGCTCAGCTTATTTTAGCTAACTTTGCTCAGCATAGCTTAGCTTAGCATAGACTGAAAACAGGGGTAGACAGCTAGTTTTGCTGTGTCCAATAATAACTACCCACCAG
Organism: Lates japonicus; assembly: GCA_033238685.1. NCBI lineage: Eukaryota > Metazoa > Chordata > Actinopteri > Centropomidae > Lates > Lates japonicus. The sequence continues at coordinate 27,270 of BRZM01005357.1, read as the reverse complement.
CTCATTAATGAACACATTATATCTTATTTGTTCAATCTTAATCTTCAAAAATCTTCACATCTGGGGACCCCTGAACGTCAAAAGTTAAAAGCAAGTGGGCTACTGCTTTAATTTAGCTAGTTCTTTACCCGACAGAACTGTTAAATTAATGTGTCTAAGGGCTTGAGCACAGAAACATAAGTGTTTTAAAGTATGGATAAATAAAAGATTGCTCTCACACTTCACTATTTTCTGGCAGTTGCCAGGCAACCAGTGCGGACTGTGTTAGGCAAATAAATTTGGCATGTACTCCCTTAAAAAATGTCAAATTCACGTTTTTATACATGTTTTTGTATGTACTAAACAAACAAGTGATAATGTGATAGTTTAAGAGGTGCTGGGTGGTGTATTTTGTTAACTTTGGACCGAGCCAGGCTAGCTGTCTCCCGTTTCCAGTTTTTACGCTAAGCTAAGCTTATAGCGCACCTGCTGGCTGGATATTATATTTACTGTACAAGAAAGTGGTACCGTATTAATTTTCTCATCTAGATCTCAGCTAGAAAGAGAGTAAGTGTATTTCACAGAACGTCAGACTGTTTCTTTAAGTCCTACAGTTTTAGATTTATAAACTTAACAGAGGAGTGTTTCCATTGTGATTTTAGCTTCACTTGTTGCATCTCTGCCTTGTCTACTCTTCTTATTCAGTCACCTCCACCTTTTTCTTCTTCTCATTACCCTCCTCCCCCTCTCCCCTCCAGCCTCATAGGGTCACATGGTCTCTGGCTGCAGATTTAGGAGAGCGATGAGAAGATTAGCTTTAGATTTGCCTTGCTTTTTCTCTGCAGAGCTGAGGGCCATGTGCTCCTAAAAAGGCAGACAGACAAGGGAGTGTAGCTTTCCTTTGCAGGCTTAATAAATCTGTCACTTTTACTCTGCATTAGCACCCACACTATACACCACACAGCAAGAGCTGTTTAAAATAAAGGCAATGCACAATGTACAAGCTAGTCATGTGCAGTCAGAAATTTATTGGCATCATTTAAGATGATGAGCAAACATGACTATGGCAGCTGAGTAATACCGATAATGAGCTGCACCACTTCATTTTAGTTTTTCATTTTTAATGTCTCTTTTTTGGAAGCAGCTCTTCAAAAGTGCTTTCACGGTGTGCAATAACCATTCTTCAAAGGTCAAACTTTGTGGCAACCATACACAGCTAATTATGGTCTTAAAAATCAGATGAGGAGTATATTACCAATTTGTGTCTCAGCATTTCAGATGTACTCTTTGTGGACCTGTTTGCTATTGCTGACTACCTGTTGCTGACCTTTGTTTATGAATCAAGACCAAGTAAACTGTCTCGTAACCTTCCTTGATTTTAAACAATACAGGTTCTAAATCTATATTTTTTTTGTACTTTATTTAATCTTTCATTTAATCATCTTAATAGACAACATCATAGACTGATCCTGTTGTCAGTTAGGGTAGATGATAGTAAAAAATGGGGCACACAACATACTTCAGGCTTTATTTATTGTCTGTGAAAAGCTCTGCAGTCTCTGCTGAGGATTAAAGGTCTGACTCAATATATTTGTGACCTTCATGGTTTGTTTGACGTTATATCTGCAGCTAAAACACCAAAGCAAAAAGGACAAATAATAGAGACATGAACATAAAATATCAGCAAAGAGACTTGGCCCAGAAGATGGGAGTTTTAATTCATTTTACTTCCAAGTCACAGATGTATCAACCTTAATTGTAGATCACTCTCTAATTTCTACATAACAACCTCACTGTGTGACTAGTTTTCTTCACAACAATGCAGTAATGTCAACAATACATACTCACCTTTTTGGGTTTTAAATAGTCTTTGCCTGTTTTTTTAAGTAGAGCTTCATATACAGCATTGTCATTTTACAAAAACCATTATAACTTTTTCACTGAAAACTGCTTCCTTAAGACTAAGATGTACATCAGTCACTCTTCATCTTTCCTCCCAGTATTTCACCTCCACCACTCAGATCTGGACTCAGGGGGGTGGTGAACAGTTGTGATATACCAGACAGCAACTTTTGGCTCTTTGTTTTATGGTTTTTCAGCTTTTGTGGGTGTGAATTTAATGAATCAGTTTTGTTATCCCATGTGAGCACAGGGTGAAATCCAGCTCCTGCATTCTCGTCACTGTGCTAGATGACAGTCCATGTAGACATTAACTGGGACTGATCCGAGGCGTGATCTCAACGATGGAGCTGGGAATTGAGGAGCTGATAGGAATTGGTGCTGCCACTGCTTTGTAACAATAGATCCCAACTCTGTGGTCAGGAGGTGTTCAACACCCCAAACTGACCCCAACGAAACCATTTTGGGGATAAGAGAGAAGTAACATGGTTCAATTATCACAATAATGTCGCCCAAGGGCCCTTTTCAACCTTCTTCTCACAAACACAAGACAATGAATGACAAACCCTGTCTCTGCTCACAGCTGATGGCTGAACTCTGAAATAGCTCCATTAGCAGGTCACTGAGATTTTTTTTGTCTACTATTTGCCTCAAACTTGTGCGAACTTTATCGGACAGCAACGATTTTACTTGTGAGGCATTGCCAAATGTTTCTTTTCCAAGAGAGAAAAGTTTATCTGGTGATAATCAGACAGCTCTGATTACAGATATTACTGAAAACTATGTATATCATGACTGTCAGAAGTCAATACAAACCATAACTCAAGTCACATCATTGTGGAGTGGAGTGGTGAATTCACATTTAAACTTTGACCTTAGCTGTATTTAGTGTGAGTAGGTGGTGACTGATGATGATGGTTTGTGCGATTCAAGGTGGAGGATTTCTGAACATGCTACATTAACAAGTCATCATCACAACAGTATTTTATTTTGTCAACAAAAAGTATTTGTTTTTTCATGAAGAAAACAAGTTCAAGTGTTTGAACTGACACTTTACGTACAGGGAGTGAATTATGTATTTCTCCTATTTGTAGACAAGCTGTAATAAGGAAAAGACACCAGTAATAATATTGATTGTTTTTAAAAACAAAAACTAAAGATAAGAAAAAGCATAACTCAATGAACCACAAGCATCTGAAGTAAATATAAAGTTATCTCCTCCACTCCTCCCAAGAATCTTACACAATACAAATTGGCATGCACAGTGCAAGGGCCTCGTTTTTCTGCTATAATGTGAATACTGAATCAGTTTTCAGGACTACCAGAGGGGCACTGCTTGATTCAGTTCAGACTGTATTCCCCCACTTTGGGTCCCCAAAGTGCTTTAAAGCAGCAACAGGTGGCTTATGTGTTAAAAACAAATGAACATCAATGCTCCTCTGTCGCCTGTGAAATGATATGCCAGCAGATATGATGAATACCTTCAGGCAGATTTTTTCATTAGGATCTAATACTCGTCTCTCTCCAGGTCGTCTCTCAGATTCTCTCAGTTGTCCTCGCCCCGCCTCCTCCACCCACAGGGAGCATTATCTCTCTGCTTCCTCAACCTTATCCTTCCTTTTTTTGCTCTATATCCCTCCATCTCTTCTCCCAATCCCCTCTTTAATTTCACCTCTCGTCTGCTCACACACGCACGCAGACATCTCCTATCTACTCACTGGGTCATGGCTGGAGGGTATCTGTATTGTGTTCAAATGGCGTCACCCTCCCTTTGGCTCACTGTTGATGGTTGCCATGGTAACGCTGTATTAAAGCTTATAGCTAAACATAATAACAACACAATTTGCCCGAGCCGAACCTGTTTAATAAAATATGAGGATCAAACCGATAATAATTTGTTAATGGAAAGAAAGAACACACAGGTGGACAAAAGTGCTTGGCGGCCTGCCGCTGCTCGTGTTAAAAAAAGCTCTCATTATGAGTTGCTATTAGTGTCGTGCTTTATAATTATTCTAAATAACATTATCAGACTGCTACTTACATCCATTTAAGGCAACACAGACCATCCTTTCTCTGCTTTTGTAATTTATGGGTAGTGTTGAAAAGTAGGGGTATTTTTTTAAATTCCCTTGAACTTGTTCTTTAAATCGTATCCCCAGTGTTTCAGAAAGACTGATAATTGTCAGTCCTGTAGTTTTATGTTGGGGAATAAATTAAACTTTGTTTGTTGAGAAATCATCTGTCTTTTATTAGTTGACTATGGCTAGTGTCTCTAAGTGCTATAATATCCATAAAAGCTCAGCTGGTCTTTCTGAGGAGAAAACAACAGAGGTGTAAATCAGAGCTGTCACAAATTCAGAGCACTTTGTTGTTCCAGCTGAGAACAAAACACTGCAAAATTGGTTGCTCAACTGAGAATCCGAGTTGAGTTGAGTTGAACCAATTTAAGTTGCTGAACATACTGTCAGTTTTCTTCAAAGCATAGCCTTAGCTTTATGTCACCATTAGAGACACATGAAACAGAATCTTAAGCTTTGTGATAGGATGTTTCTTTAGAAATTAGGAGCTGCAGTTGAAGCCTTTATGTGTACACGATTGCATCTTTGAATCAGATATTTTATAATGCAGTTACTCATCTTTTGTACTTCAAACAGGCGAGTTTCATGCCCTCTCAAGTGTGAGAAGTACTTCAGCTGCCGGTCACTTAACATCGTCTCTTCAGAAAATAAACAGGACTTTCACTGGGACACTGAAAATAACTCCCTCCACTTCACAACCACAGGTGCATTTGGAAATGAGGACTGACTGCCATGTGGTTTACACTTTGAATTGCACTAATGTTAATGAAAGATGTTGTACAAATAGAGTTTGCTTGATTGATCGGCATGTTTGCAGAGTTTAAAGTCAGATTAGTTCTGAGCTTCTGCAGCTGCAGTGACTTGATATTTAAAGATGACTGTGAGTCTATGTTGTAAATGAGGGAGTAAAAACTAATTTGATAAAATTTTCTCTCTGTATTTCAGTAGAGAAATACATTTTGGACCACTGTTGGATATTTTGAATAAAACAAGACTCGTGTCTCATGCTATTATTGTTAACGCTGATGTGGTTCTCTTGTTATAATCTTTCAAGAAACCAGAATGATCTATATTAATGATTAACAAGGTTTACCATAGATTTATTAACCATAAACCATAGACTTAAAATACATCTGGTAGAATTAAAACGCACACTTCCTGTGGAAGAGTTTTGTATAGTACGATCACAGTTTGGAAATGAAATGAAAAAAGTTACTGGTTTTGAATCTGCTTTTGAACCTTCAGTGCAGACAGTTGTAAACACAGTGCGTAACAATAAGATAAGACCAAAAGCAAGTAATGGAAAGACCAACCAGAAATCCTGGCATGTAGTGTCTCATCCAAATGGATAGCCCCAAACTGCCACACTTTATGAACTGTGTTGATTGTTCATTTGCACTTATTGTAAAGGTTTAATTAATCGTCTTGTAAATGTGTTCTTGTGCATGAACACCTTGTTGTTTAATTATGCAATTGCTCCAACTCATGACCATTTTCACCCAACAGCAGTGCTGATCATGTTCCTTTACAGGGTAAATTAAGGCCATTTTTAATACAATATTACCATCTAATGACATGCATTACCTCCAAATGAGCATGACTTTGCAGTATCTTGTTTTTCTTTTATAACCAGCTTTTGAAACAGAGTTTTAAGCTCTTATGGAAACAGGGAGCGCTCAGCTCGTGCTGAGCTTGTAATGTACAGCCTTAGACCTTTAAGTCTAAATGTTCCCTTTTATTACAGTCTAAGGCTCTTAATTCAGTCACTCAGCCTCAGCTCTGTAGTCTCTCAAGTCTCAGTTCCCTGCATTTCATGGCCTTGCGCTCCCCTGCTGTTGTCTTCACTGCAGACAGCTTCCCCATGCTTCACTGCCTGTCTGATAAGAGGGAGAAAGAGTGAGACTGACAGAGACAGGTAGGGGTGGGAGGGAGGAGCAGAGAGGTAGATGGGGGTAGAGGGAGAGAGGGGGAGGAGGTGAAAAGAAAATGAAAGAGGAAGACAGAGAGAAGTTGAGACAGTGGACTAGACAGAGAAAGGCAGACTGTCAGTGCCATTTTGTGAGAGGGAGGGAAGGAGTGGGCGGACGGGCTTTGAAGGAGGTGGGCAGTCGTGGGAGGTGGAGGGGAGGGTGGCCAAAAGCTTCATCACTCCCTCATTCCCAATTTTATTACCTGTTTTATTCATCCACGGTGACTCATAACTTTCCTCCTCCTGCGAATTAAGAAGTGCGAATCATCATCTGCATTCACAGGCTCTGCTGGGCTCTGGTGTCTCTCTCCCACACTCCAGAAGTTAAAATGATATCAGTCTTTTAGGCATCTGAGTCAACAAAGGGTCAGTATTTGCATTGTTATGACTCTTTTGATTAAGAAGGATGGGCCTGGAGCCGCTCTTCTCTCCATTACCTGTCTAATTACACCTCAGATGATGAAGGAGAGCAGGCAAAACCTTGTTATCTCTAAAAGCCCTAATGTCATTCTGGTTTGGAACCACAGCAGAATGAAATATTAGCCATTAAAACCTGAACTATAACTATTACAGCTAAGGGCAGTGTAATTCAAATGGCTAAGTACAAAATATTATATAGCATATTGTGTGTGTATATATATATATATATAAGCGTAACCAGAAGACACATATTTTCAATTTTACATTTTTATATATATAAACTAAAGCATAGGCACCAAAAATACTACAGTATATATTGCTTTGAGTACAGATTCTACAGAAATATATATATCTCACATTATATCACATTCTCAACATGTGAAGACTGTTGTTAGTGCATCCACTTTATCCTTTTCTGCTGCAGTTTTGTGCGCATTCATGGCACACAGGTTGTTGGTTCAGTTATTTTAATGTGTCCAAACACAATCCACTTTTGTTATATACTACTAAATAACTCCTTTGTGTTTCAGCAGAGAAGTGTAAAAACAATGTTTGGCAAATCATTTGGTGGTAATGAAAATGTTTTGAGAAGTGTCTTATTAAAGGTGCATTCACCTCATTCTCTCTCACAAACATGACTGTGGTTTAGCTAGTTTTGATAATAAAATTTACCAGTATTGGCACTGGTATTTGATCTGAGCTAATTTTTGGCAAGAAGACTGACACATTAATTTGTCCTGTTAACCAGCTGCAAACTGCTATGACAGTGTTGTTGAACAGAACCAACAAGAGACAAGCAGTGCTGACAGTGGCCTGACAGAGTGAACTGCAAATGTCTTTCACTTCATTAATTAATTCTGACATTGTGCTCACGTTAGCCAACTTCTGTTTAGCAGCTTGGGTTCTTTAGTTTTGTTTTGCCCTAAACAATCAGTAGCACGTCACACATCCTTTCCAACGTATCTAAATTTCAAAATAAAAGTCACATAAAATAAATTTTCACAATAAAACAGGCCATGTTTTGAAAAGTTGAAACAACATTCATTCATGCGTGAGAATGATGAGTCATTTATCGAAATGTAACGGTTTTGGCAATTTCACAATATCGCAATAACAAAAGTGTTTCGATACCGTCATGGACCTGGACCATAATGAATGATAGGTTTTCCATGCAAAACTGTAGTTTTGTTACAGCCGCGGTGGAGTAGAGCGAAGGGAAATGAGAACTACAGAGACCATTGTCTCATGTGTGCCCATCATCCTTTGCACTTGGCTCACGCCCTCTTCAAGTCTGGTGGAGCTGATGTTGGAGGTGAGGGAGAACACAGCGGGGGAGAGAGAGAGAGAGAGACGAAGCCTCTGAAATTGTGGATGCTCCAGCGTCTTTTAGGTCTGATGTGTGGAAGCATTTCGGTTTCCTCATGTCATGAAATGAGAGAGAGGAAAAGGTGACAGATAAACAAAAAACAATATGCAGACTGCAGTTACCTACATGATGGGGACTGTTTTTTGCACTTTATTACTCAAGTGACTGTTTTTGAAATTAAAATTAATGGCTTGTTCATACAAGTTTTCATTTACCTTTTTTAAAAAATTGCAATAAATATTGTACTGTGGACTTGTTATTGAGGTATTATTGTATTATGAAAGAGAGCTTTGTGTCTGGCAGTTTCTCTCTCCTGATTTCATTGATCCACGACTACAACTCAGACCCCGACAGATGCAGTGATTGCAGTGTTTTGGCGACTGCAAAGCTCATCAAGTGATGGAATCAGCTGTTCAGCTTAAATTGCAAACTCCCCAGCATCATCAACAGAGAGAGACTCCCTAAAAAACTACCCCCCCACAGACAGAGGAGAGGTAATTGTTTTTCAAAAGAGAAAAACACTGCGAAAAAAAAACTCGAACATTTGAGGATCCAGACTGTTGCAGTTTTAACTAAACAAAACAGAGTCTATAACAACAATCATAACACTCATGATATTAACTTGGCACAGTATTAAAGTCATACAAAATCAAAAAATATGTTTTACCCAGGCATGTATCTTGACATGTGCTTTTTTTTGTCACATGAAAGCTCAGTGATCCAATCACAGCCATCATAGCTGCTTTAATTGGTCCACAGAGGTTTGTTATAGTACTGATATGGAACAGGACAGGAAACAGAGGAGCCTATCTGATTCTCTGCTGCCAGGTGAACTCAGTAAGTCCTCCAGCAAACCTGAGAGGGAGAATGGTATCTGCACTGTATGAGGCAGAGAGGTGTCTCTGTGGTCGCTCATGGATTTTTTTGGGGGGGATTACATTTCACCCTGAAGTGTCTCTGCACTTGAGCTTTCGGCCTCCTTTTTGTTTTCCATGTCTGCCTCCATACAGCTTTGTTCATTTGCACAGTGCTTTAGGCCAGTATTTCTCTCTTTGCTGCAGAGGGATTGAGCGCTGCAGGCAAAATGACAGCTGCGCCCGCAAAACGCTGGATATTCAGTGGCAGCGAAAACATGACCTAAAGAAGATCTACCGTGTCATAATTATCAACCAAGGACTCTGGTTACCCTCTGTCCTTAATTAAAATGTGCCATTGTTAGTTTGGGCTGGCAGCACAGAGGAGACATGAGAGTAAGGAGGCAGTTATGAGTTATGTTATAAGCATAATAATGAGATGAAAAATGAAATATGTGTGCATTAATGAGCAGATACAGTTCAGGTACATATACAAATGCATGTCGTACTACCATATAACATGCTGATGAAAAATGCCTTTATAATTTGATTAATGGCAAAATACTATAATACCAGCAAACAGTATGTGCTAATACAGACATACTGTAAAATGCATGAATGTTGGTTGTACCTTCTGCTCAAATACACAATGAGGCATTGGGCATATCCCTGGAAGTAACCCAGAGCCTTTAAATATTATTACAGTGCTGTTTGGTGTGGGTAAGTGCTCCATAATATCTTTGAAAGGTCGAGTGCATTCATCTTTAATTTCCCCACTCATCTGAAATCTCACAGTATTACTCCCTGCATCAGTCTCTCTTTTCTCCATCAGTCTGTCTTTATCAGCGTGTCTCTTAATGCCACCTCTGGCTAGTTTTAGCGCTAGATGGCATGTCCCATCAAGCAGTACTTTGTGCTGCTACTTTCTTCCAGCTGGGTCTGTTTAGCAGTTATACTTCTTTAATTATAGGTTTGACATTTTGGAAAGAATTTCTTTCTCTTGCTGTCGTTAGATGAGAAAAGTATTAAACTAGGCAGGGGACTGTTAGCGTAGTTTAGCTTGAAGATTGGAAGGAGGAAGCTTATTGACTCTGTCCAAGTAACAAAGTTTGCCTACACCTCTGAGATGATTCAGACAGAATGCAAAGCGATATTTTGCCTCACCTTACAACAGCCAGTGTCCCAACTTCATTAGCTGTAGTTAGCTAAGATAATGGATTGACTGAGGTGAACTTTGTTGATGCCGACATGCTTCTACATTCTGTCCAGTTGTTTCTTGTTTTGTTAACAGAAACATGAAAGCGGGGTGTATAGCTGCGAGGAGTTACATATACCATTTCTTGATAAACAGCAGGTTGCAGCATTGAGCCTCGAAACACATGCTAGCTAATTAAAACATAAATAAATAATAAATATGCAAACAAACAGATACAACATACTGGTGGTAGGCCTGCTGTAGGCCATTGTTTGCAGTATATTTGTTATTATTATGTTTACCTCACAGTTAATGTAAGTTTTCTGAAGGTCACTACAACTCTAGCATTATCAACAGGACAGCCATGCTGCACTGCTGGTGTGGCAGGCAGGCAGAATGTTGTCGAGTTGCGCGGTCGATCCGCCGTTCCTGGCTGCAACTGATGATTCGGGACGCGGCGACCTGGTGGAACGGAAGCCGGCACGGTCGTCTCGAAGAGGTGTGGGTGGTGAACTTTGACGGACGGAGTCGGTGTTTCGCCGTCAGCTGAGCTTCCCCGGCTCTGTTGTGCTGCCGTCGGCGCGCAGCAGACGGTGATTTTCCAGGCGTCAGGCCTATGCCTCGAGTGGCTCCCGTTAAGGTAGCTGGAAGAGGCTGGCAGCGCCGTGCTGGCGTGGACGTGGTCCAGGCGGTGCATGATGAGACAGTGGATGGGAAAGGAGGACTGTGCGGGGAGCGTGAATGAGTGAAGTGGCTCATTTTCCGTAACGATATGGAGCGCACCCGCAAACTGGCACTGTCTTTCCAACGCCTGAAATCGAAGTTCAATACTCGTGTGTCTGACAGAGGTGCAACATGTATTCATGGGCCCCACGTATGTCTGTTAGCACATGCTGTTTAACTGTTTTGCCGTTATTAGTATGAGGCACTCATCGGCGTGTTTGACGTGCGACCGTATGTGCCTGAACTGGCTCTGTCGTTGTGCGCATGTTGCGTTGTCGCGCGGCATGACTCGCGCTGCCTCGCCTCATGTCTGCTGTGGCCAAACTGGCAGTGGCGTTTGTGGACGGAGTGACCGGTCGCGGTTGAACCGCGGGCGCGATAGATGGCACGGGTGTGTTTTTCGCTGCGCGGTATCCGGCGTTTCCTGCGGCGCTGATCTCTGCAACGAAGGCCTAAACATATTGTAATGGTGAAAACTGTGGCGAACGGCGGAAGGCTGAGGGCCGAAAACTCGGTGCGGGGGCCACTCGGTGATGATCCCCAAAAATCCGTGAACGTTCCGCAGGTGCCTGCTCATGATTTCTGATTAACGGCGAAGGTGATTTCTGATATCTGTTCCATATCGACTGCTATATTGACGCGTGAACCAGTGGCGGCTATGATGTTTTGTGATTGGATCACTGACTTTCGTATTGAACAAAAAGCACGGCAATCGTGCGCAGGTGGGCTGTCGACACGGAATTTTGTGACTGGCCTGCAGTAATATCATGATTGTGGTGTTATGAACTGTTTTGTTCTGATTAAAACGGCAGTCTGGATGTCATTCGGGACTGCGGTCGTTTTCTCTTTGAAAACGGTGCCTCCTCGTGCGTGATGGTGCGTTGATGATGCTGAGAGTTGCGGTGGCTGAACGATTCCATCGCTTGATGAGCTTTGCGGTCATCAAGCTGCTACGTGGAATAAGTTGCTGATGGATCAATGAAGATCGGGAGAAAACTGCCGAACGCAAATAGCATAAATAATGCCTGTGTAATGTGTGCGGTGCAAAAGGTGAGTAACTGTGTGAACAATGGTACAATTTCCGGGCGGTCTTGGTAATAAGGTGAAAACGTGAGTAACTGCGGTCTGCATATTGTTTGTCTGTGCCTTTCCTCGCGGCGTGAGAACCGAAGCTCACATCGAACTAAAGACGCTGAACGTCCCTCGCTGGGCTCTGTTCTCACCTCAGCGCTCACCGGAGAATGACAATGCGCACGTGGTTTCAGTGATGCTCTGTGGTTCTCATTCCTTCATCTGCTCGCGACAGGCTACGGTTTGCGTGAGCTATGCGTTCGTGTGGTCGGGTCCATGACGTCGGCTGCTTTTAACGCGACTGACCGCGGTGCCAAAACGACCCATTTGACCGTCTGCGCGTAGACGAACTCGGCTTATTTTGATTTGATACGTTGGAAAGGATGATGACGTGTACTGGTGTTGGAGCAAAACAAACTAAAAATTGGCTGTGGCGCAGAAGTTGACAACGTGACGCAATGTCGGGGTGGTGGTGAACGTTGCAGTTCGCGCTCTGTCGGGCACTGTCGGCACTGGCGGCTCTGCTGACGGTTCTGTTCGGCAACGCTGTCGTAACGGTTGCAGCGACAACAGGGGCAGGTGTCGTCGTCTTCTTGCCAGGTGGCTCGGAGAATCAAATGCCGGTGCCAGCTCCCTGACAGAGCCGGTATCAAGCAACTAAACCACGGTCTCTTTGTGATGAAGAGATGCACTGGCTGTGGTTGCTCAAGGCATTTCGTGCCGCAAACGTTTTCTGCTGAAGGCTGAAAGTGTAACAAGGGTGGATATCGTTTGGACACGTTAACAACTATTGACTATTGACCGTGAATGCGCACAAGCTGCGACGAAAAGGACAAAAGTGATGCGCCAACTGCTGGGCTCACGTGTTGATGACGACAATGAGGACTGTACTCGGCTATGAGATCTGGCTGCTCAAAGCAATATATGCAGCAATGTGCTTATCGCACAGTTGTATATATGGGAAATGGGTGGTATGTCTTCTGGTTACGCTGTATGCACGCAATATGCTATATATTTTGTGTAACCATTTGAATACACTGCCCTTAACGTAATGAATATAGTTCGGGACGCAATATTTCAATATTTCATTCTGCTGGTTAAACTTTCAAGTGTTGATAAACTTTGGGCTCTGAGTTTCTGCTCTCGTCTGGTGTGAACAACAATACTAACCCC
>BRZM01005355.1:0-22081 GCA_033238685.1 Lates japonicus | reverse complement strand
ATGGAAGTCAGCGACAGTTGTGCCTGTTAGCATGACAGAATGTCTCAATGACTTAGCACACATCATTGCTGTTCATACGCATGCATATATAATCGCCGCTCACCATCTTCTGCCCAGGTCAACACGCCGCCAGCAGCCGCACAGCTCATCTGGCCAGAACGTGTTCAAATTAGCCGCGCACGTCGCCGCACGTCTTTGAGCAGAACGAAAACGACGCCCCCTCTGCCGCTGAACGAGCGTTCGCCGTGCCACAGTCATATCAGCGGCCGTTATTTACGGTTACCGTGCCTATCCCGAACTCTCACTGCGCTGCGGAGCCTCGCCCTCCTCACCGTCGCGCCTCTGCCCGTCTCTGGTTTGCCGTACCTACCCATGCGTGCAGTGCAGACAGGTGTGTGTGTGTTTGAACAGTCCCCACAGAGCGTTATCTCTTCCTCCCACAGCGATCGCCTCCTCCGATCAGGCCCATGAAAGCAGTCATTGGTTCACTATTCCAGCAGTTTGGCCCAGGAGCTGCAGTCATTGTTTTGCCGTTGCCGCCAAGCGACTTGTCATCGCCCACAGCCATGCGCCCCATCCTCATCCCGATCACGGCTGCCAGCCAGCCAAGTGAGCTGGCGGCTGTGAACAGTGGTTTCGCACAGCAGCAGTCGTCTTCCGGGGAGCGTCACATCCGCGTCAGGATCATCCCGCAATCACGACACAAGACCCGGAGCAATTAAACAACTGCAGCCTGTGTTCGCGCCATCATCTAATCTGCCAGCGAACCGCACCGAATACGCAGCCGACTTGCATCGTCACCGAAAACAGTCGCTTTATCGACGTTGTTGAAATACCGATAGTTTGCCTGATTGTCGCGGACAATCCAAATGGCCGCGATCGCATCACCATTTATTTGAGAATTGGGCACGTGTAAATTATAATCAACAGTGGGATCGCGTGAAATGTTGTCTCGCAGCCGTGGGCGAGCAAGAACAGGTGATCAGCCAGCAGCGGCCACGCCATTACGTGGTTGTTTCACGGTTCTTTCCTTCCACCGAAGATTACACCAGCGTCAACACCGCTGAGAAACACCATTACTTCATCGTTTGCGTTTATCACTTTCCCCGCCAGGAGCCCTGTCCTCGAAGACGATTGCAGTGTTGTTGTCTCCGACACAGTTAGTTCAGAGTACTGACGTGAGCGACAAACAGAATGCAGCTAATCTCCGACGCTGCAACAGGTCAGAGCATCACGAAAGCCGCCGCACGGCGGGTGTCAAGAAGGCGTCAACAGCTGCATCATTCACGTTGCCACGGATTTGACCGTCACCCCGCGTCGACTGGCAGCGGCCGCGGGTTGCGACTGCACATTGCGCACCGTCGCCGCACCGCGAACGTGCCTGCTCGTCTCTGGAGCCCGAGTCGATGACGCCAGGCCGGACCTGCGTCATGACCACGCCAGCACATGCAGAGAGGAGCGAGTGGAGGAGCCCGAGTCTCGCTTTCCAGTGTCTTTCATCGGCATTGTTCATTGAAGATCGACGCGAGAGTGAGAATGAGCTTCCGCCCCGACAGAAAACAAGACCAGAGGTCCCGACCAGCTTAAACCATCATCTCAGCCCTGTGGCAGCCGAGGAGCGTCAAGACAGTTTACCAAAAGAAATATTCTCGATCTCAACAGAACAAAACAAAGACGATAATAATGCCACCGGCCCTTAACAAACAGCTGTGCCCAGACACCCGCACTGCCCGGAGCTGGTTAACACAGCAACACCAACGCATGTTTGAGTGCAGCCTGTCAGCTGCATCTGCCATGCAAACAGCCACCACGGCCGTTGGGAATCACCACCAGCAGCCTGCCGAGCCCCGTTAAAAACATTTCGATGGCGGTGTCATTGCGTCCGCAACGCTGACCACGGCGGCTAATCACAGCAAAGTTCAGAGCATCTGCATTGCCCATCCACACACTGCTGCCCACCACTGCTTAGCCCAAGACCTCCACCTGCCTTCACCGGAACGCACCCGAGCCCTTGCGCGTGCAAAAGGATCGCCGTCCCGACAGCACAGCGCGCAGCACTGGCTCGTTAGACAACACCGTAACAGCGTAAACAGTACCACGGGCGCGCTGATCACCGGCCAGTTCTTTAGCTTCGCTTGGTTTGGCTGAAATCGAAACTGTGCAGCGGGAGAATCATTTGGCCTGGCAGCTGGGATCACGCCACGATTTTATGTTCAATAACAGACCAATCGAGTCACGATATTCAGACAAACACCAGGAACACCGTAACATCGCCGCAGCCTGGCGGCACAACAGCGTACAGCCGCAATGGCGGTCGTTATTGCCGGCGTCGAGCCATCACCACCCATCGTTCAGACTGCAGTGCCACCAGAAACAGATGGCGACTGCACACCCCAGACAGTAAACACCGTCACTACGTGTCATCATCATCACCGCCCACATGCAGCAAAGCCGTCACATCACACAGACGCCACAATGTCTCAACATCCTTTCAGATGCAGCGACACAAGATCACGCACCAGCACACCGAGCCTGGTGGAGGTTTATGCAGCAGCGGGAGTTATGATGGAAAACGCATTCGTCGGCCGCCTGACAGGCGCCGCCCAACAGTTGCGACGCGATCAGGATTCTCACCGCCCGGTGGCTCAGACCGGCGAGAGCGGCCCACATTCGCAGTCTGAAGCTAAACAATCAACCAAACAGAGAACACTCGACAGCACAGCCGGTTCCCCGTATCACACACAGGCGGTAAGCAGTGCCACCGCCGCAATCCTCACCCATGCGGCCCACAGACCATCCCGCACGCCGAAGCCGCCTGCCGCTGCCGTCATCGCCCAGCTCGTTTTCCTCGCCAGCAGCACCACGCAGCGAGCGCCGAGATTGCCACCGACGAGCCTCAGATAGAGGCGTTACCTGATGGTGAGGTTCGAACCAGTGAACAGGAAAAATCTTTCCGGAACAGTAGCTGAGCCGGCGCGCT
Source organism: Lates japonicus (assembly GCA_033238685.1). NCBI lineage: Eukaryota > Metazoa > Chordata > Actinopteri > Centropomidae > Lates > Lates japonicus. The sequence continues at coordinate 19,101 of BRZM01005355.1, read as the reverse complement.
CCAGGTTGCTGCAGCTGACCGATGAAATGTTCATTGCAGTGAGCATATTATCGATGACACGCAGTAGCTCAGTTCCACATCGGGACATCGAGAATCGATTGTCCGAGAGTTTTCGACAGACGACGGTGATTCTTCATTTCCTCTTCCCGAAGATTGCGAGTGCAGCTGGGTTGCGAACGTCTATTCTATTTCGCGCCATCAGCCCAGCGACAGTGTGCGCACAGCGGTACCGAAAACGATGCTGCAAGCAGCTGAGCCAGTGAACTGCACCGCCTCCAGGTTTGCCTTTCTTTGCCCTCACCAGTTCCCAACGCCATTCCCAGGGTTATCAGCAGAAGACCACACAGCACCTCCACTGTGAAAACCCGGTGAGCCGCCACCTCACCGCCAGCGACATGCCCCTACCGCCGCCGACCACATCAGCCCCGAGAACAATTGCGACCCTCGCCCGCCATCCCACGACAGCCCGAGGGCAGTCAGTCGAACACCTCAAACTTCACATTTGGTCAAGTCACGCGTGGTCATTCAGCCTGAGGCCCGAAGACCAACGCCGGCAGCTGTGGATGATAAGAGCCCAGAGCGGCTCACCACCAGATGTTGCATGCCTGCGAGACATACACTGTTCACAAAGTCAAATTCATTATCTGCGCCTGTGCCTGTGGGCGGACAGACAGCAGAGGCTGAATTGTGAGCCCACTGCAAAACCGATCAACACTGATCTCCTCACCACGATCCCCAGTCCGCCTCACCGGCTGTCACCATCTTCCAGCCGAACAGCCGTCCGTTACCACAGGCGAAGCGGTCAAGAACAGACAGCAGACAGAGAGTGGAGGAGTGAGTTAGCTGGCAAAGGCAGGAAATCAATCATTTCCTCCACCACCAGCAGTCAGTTTCAGCCGTCCCCGCCCCTTCACGGGCCTTCACTGACAACCATCCACCGCCACCATCAGGTACCGCACATCATCATCACCAGCACCGTGAAAATCATCCAGTCCCTCACGCCAGCTGCACAGCTCACCGCAGCCGTTACCAGCAGTGCCAGGGGTCAGGAGCGGGATCGTGCCAGTTCCCTCCAAACCACCGTGGTTAATAGACAGAGACCATTACATTAGAGCCTGGGCCCGCCAAACAGCATAAAGAAAGAAGAATAACCGTGACCACCCGTCATTAAACAGCATTGCGAAAACGACTCCGCAACGAGCCCTTCGCTCGCCGCCTGGCAAAATCCTCAATCACAGCACGGATCGGACCGTCGCCTTCACGTGACCAACGAAGAGCGGTTTCGCAGCAGGTCGCGTCGCCGCGGGGCCATCACAGCGAACACACACCATCATTGCTGATCGAATGCCGAGCAACGAGAAATCAGGTCGTTCACGAACGTCGAAAGAACACTCCAGTGTTTCGACCTCGTCACCGCAAAACGACCGAACGTGCACCACAACGTCAGCGCCGACTCCAGCCGCACACTGCGTCCAGACCTGATTTGCCTTACGCACCAGTGAGCACTTACGCAAACAGAGGCCCGCCACCGGAGAAAGCAGCGTGAGTGCATGGCGGCGGGGAGTAGGTTATTCGCAACAGCCGGTCTGGAAATTATCCTGGGGCCAGTAGTCGGCCTGTGGCGCGGATACTTCCGATGCCGATCGCCAGTAGGAGGATGATCATTAATAAATATAGCAGGTAACATAGCTCCCGCAGAGAGGTACTGGAACACCGTCACAGTTAGAGTAGACCGGCGACCCGCCGCGTGGGTGAATATTAGGCGGACGTTTACTCACCGAGATAGTTCTTCCCGTCACCGAGAACATAACCGTTATGTAATGATCATTTCAACGAACGACAACCAGACAGCCGAGACCGACACGACTTCAGAATATAACGGTTCTTTCAGAAAGCTTATTTGAAGAATGTAGCTTTTAATTGTTCCCCGACAGACAACAGCGTTGCAGCGTGCAGTTCGCTCGCGCCTTTCGGTGCCTTCCGCCCGAGTTTACGGTGAACAGATCAACTGGCACGCATTGGCGGCATAGAGGAGCACGGTTCCTCAACATAGCAAACCGCAGAGATAAAATGTCATGAGAACGAATAGTATGTTCATGAACGATAGTCTTCGAAGATTTGTTTGTTGTGAAGATCGCTTGTCAGTTTGTTCGCAGGTTAATACCGTATTTGTTAGCGGCAAAACCCCATTCAAAATGAACAAGAGGTCATTAACGTGTTTGAAAACCAGACAATACAGCCGTCCGTCAACATTCACCAGAAATGCGGTCATGGTCTCACTATTTACTTTCAGCCGCATTAATGACGCAAAAACGTTCAGTGGCGTCAGCGATTCAAAGAACTACCACCGTTTGCTTGCGTCTGCGACAGCCCAGCGTGACAGCCCACTTTCGTTAACACCAGACACCATTAAACCGTAGCCGCGAATTAACACCAGTTCTCTTTGTCTGGTGTAAACAGAACTCAACAACACAGCCTGTAATTGCCTTTCTGTCAACTGACAGCCAGCACACGGTCACCTGACCACATTCAGCTCACTGCGTTTCATCACAACAAACAGCACCGTTCGTTATGCGTCGCGCATACGAAAACAACATCAAACTGCACCATCTTCAGGTCATTACGCGATCGAACATTGATTACGGCCCGAAAGTCCAATGATCTGATAATACTTGAAAATTAATAAAGTCGCTTGAAATAATATTGTGATTATAATGGGGACAAATGTTTCATTACATCAACCAGCCCCTGACACAACTGTTGGATGTAATGAAATATCGGTCTCATTGCTATTGATGTCCACTGACATATTGTAATTTCAAGTGACTTTGTGAAGATTAAAAGTATTTATCAAGATTATTTAGACCTTTCTAGGTTGTTCAGTATTCAGTCACTACATGTGACCTGAAAGGAAGTTTTAGTTTTTAAGTTTAAGTATTTATTATACTATGCACAACACATAACAAAACAGTTACTATATTTTAATATTTGTGATGAGGTACAAGTAGAGTTGAATGAGGATAGGTGAAGTAATATGTACTGTATCTAGTTAATAGAAAAATAAATTACAAACTATATCTTATTTAAGTTCTGTTTACATTGAACAAAAGGGCTGTTATTTAATCAGCTTTTCTGAGTTTAATGAGAATGTCTAAATATAACAAAAGTGAACTGGTCACACTAACAAAACCCATCACAAAAGACACAAGCAAAACCTGAGTAAGTAAGATTCTTAAAGAATCACTGGCTTATACCAAAGATTTGTTTTTGCATGGCTCATTGAAATGCAACAAAGTAAATAAAGTAATGAATACATAATATTTTCTAATTAGATGTTAATACAGTTTTTGAAAACTGTATTGTCCTGGTTTTTTTTTTCAAAATCACATTTATTGGCCTCTTTGTTCATTTTTAGATAGAACACTTACACTAACAAAGTAATGTGCTTCTCTTGTGCTTTCTGAACAAGCCTGACAAGATCTTTACAACAAACAAATCTTTTAAAGAAAGATATGTTCATAGACACACTTACTGTACATTCTCGACATTTTATCTCGAAATTTTACACTTTGATCAGCAGAGGGAGCTATGCTCCTCTATACCACCAAGTAACATTGCAGTTAAATCTGTTCACATGTGGTCAACTCAGGCTGAGAGGAAGGTGAACCTGCATGAGCGAACTGCACCTTAAAAGCAGCTGGTTGTGTAATTCATCAGGAACAAACAAAAGCTACATTTAGCTAAACAAAACTTTTCTGAAAGGACCAGTTTATATTCTGTAAAAGCTGGGTGTCAGTTGTCAACTTGTCTGCTGTGTTCAAAGAGGAGGTCATTACCTAACAGTTACACATGGTGTCTCTATGACAGGAAGGGGCCATTCATAGGAAGTGGAAGTAGGAGTGCCTCTGTGTCACATACACTTCACACACACACACACACACATGGGTCAGCTCCACCCGCCTGCCCATCCTGTAGCTGTGTGATCCAGAACACCCCCTCTGCAGGGCTATGGCTCGCTAGTATTTGCACCGCTATCCTCCTGGACCTGTTGGCTCCCATCCCATGCCAGGAGTCCCCTAGCCTCCCTCCACCCTCCCTGAGCCGCCACCCCAGCCCCAAGGATAATTCAGACCAGCTGTTGCACATGCCCTACCTACTCCCACCCACCATACACTCACACGGCTTCTCCTACAGCTCTGAATTTGTCCTGTCGGGCTTTTTGGAGGCCTCTGTCTTTTGCATGGGGGTCTCACTGCATAAATAAATCCAAGTCAATCACAGGCCTGGTTCTTGGCTCTGCAACAAATCAGCACTGTGTCTGATTTGATGTTGCACATGGAAACACACATTCAGTGGGTATTTATTTGGCAGGAGTCAACACTGATATTTGCTTTCCGTTGTTCGAGTGTCACTGACCTGAATTTCTCATTCCCTCCAACTGTTCAGTTCACGAAATGGAATGTGTCATCAGAAATGAGCCCACACACAACTGAGTTTTGTTATGATATGCCTCTTGTGAACCATCTTCTCACATTGGAGTCACATGAAGAGCATGTGTGTCCACGATGATCAAGTGATACTGTGAGGGGATTGAGAGTTACTGCCAAGGAATGTTTGACGAGAAGAACGAGAAAGAAAAAGGCCTCGATTTACAGGTCGTTTCCTAAATGGAATTCTTGTGAAGCAGGATTTTGGTGCAGTTGTATGCTTTTCTTTGTATACTTGAGTGTTTTTGGCATTTGGGGGCTCTGTGTAAAGTAAGGTGCCTCACTGTCTATAGCCTAACCACAGTGGGACTTTGGACTGAGATGGAGGGGAACCCCAAGCTTTTGATCCCCACTCCACAACCCCTAGCACTGCTGAGTAACAGCCCACGAGTGAACTGTGTACATGTGTGTGTGTGTGACAGAGGTTTGGATTGTTTTTTTCCACAGTGCTGGTGGTGGTGGTGGTGCGGTTGCCTCGTAGAACAGCAGTGGATGGTTATCAGAGACAGAGGCTCGATAGAGGGGGGCGGGGGACTGGTACAAAGAGCTGTTCTGGTGGAACTATGGAGGAAAATAGTTCATGCTGCATTGGGATTTCCTGCCTTTGCCCTGGCTAACTCCCCCTCCCCTCCACTCCTCCTGTCTACCAGCTCTGTTCTTGACGCCCTTCAGCACTATGGAAACTGCTTGGACAGTATTTCAGCTGGAGATGGGTGAAGCAATTGATTTAATGAAGCGGACTGCGGGGATCATGGAGCGAGAGATCCAGTGTTGATCCAGACTTTTGCAATTAGGTTTCCACAATTCCATTTCCTGCTTTAATCTGTCCGCCCACAGGCTTTAGCGCAGATGAATAGATTTGACTGTGAACAGTGTATCATCTATGTCTCTCACACTGACATGCAACACATCTAGTTGGTGTTATCTGATCTCTTATCATCCACAGCTGGAATACACATTACTTCGCCCCTGACGTTGGTGCTGTGAATGGAAGCACAAGACAGCCACACCGCTGCTGTGGCTTGTGTTAAATGTAGAAAGGACAGGTGTGTCACCATTTGGCTGCCCTCAGACATATCGCGTGGGTGTCAAAGAGGAGGTGGATGGGGCGGGGGGGAGTGAAGGGGTCTGGGTTTGGACCTTCTCTTCCAGGGCTTTGATCTTAGGTGTCAGCGGCGGAGCTAGGGGGCATGTGTCACTCATTAGCAGTGTGGTGAGAGTGTGCTGGCTCACAGGTTTTCCTTGTGAGTGGAGAGGATGCTGTGAAAATGGCTGCTCATGGGGTCTTCCTGCTAATAAACCCTGAGGGTGGCGTTCGGGGCTTGGGGGTGGGGAACTAAAAAAAAGAAAAAGAAACCCCAAACCTAGAGGGAAAGCGGTGCAGTTCACTTTAATAACTGCCTATGTGTTGAGCATCGTTTTCATTACCCTTTGTGCTGCACACACTTATGCTAAACTGATAGCACAGGAAGTCGAATAGACGATTTCATTGAAAAGCCCCGCTGCCAGCACTCACTGTCTTGGGAAGGGAGGGAAATGGAAACCAGATGTCTGAGATCCACCGTGAATATGTCAAAGCTCTCGGACTATGTCAGTTCCTCCGTGTCCCATTGGTGGACTGAAACTTTTCTGCATTGTCATCAGTAATATCTATAATACTCCCTCCCTGTGGACATTTCATACAGTCTTGGCTGCAGCTACAACCTGGAGACGCCGGGAAACAAGCTTCTCTGTTCCAGAAGATGATTTTTTTTCCTGTTCCTTAGGTTTCAGACCTCACCACATTCCTCAAATTTCAGGGTAACTTCCCATATCCCAAGGCTCAGTCGGGTGGCAAATCTCTCAGCACTCCTTCGTGGATAGATTGCTTTCTCTTGCTTGAGAAAATAACAAGCTATAGAGTAATGACTTAACAAGCAACAGGATAATGGCTTCAACATGTGCAGGACTGAGTCTGTGTGCGTGCATAGATTTGGGATTGCGCGAGTGCTTGCTTACCCGCCTGTGTGTGTGTGTGTGTGTGTCTATTGTTTGGGAACCAACTGTGCACAATCAAGTGGTTCTCTGTTTGGTTGGAGTTGTTTGAAAGCTGGACTGCAGATGAATAGATCGCTCTCCTCCAGGTCTGGAGCCTCGGAGCCGTTTGGGGAATCAGCAGCCCTTGGTGCGTCACAATGACAGGGACAGCCTGTGGGGTGTCGGTGGGAGTGCCGGGTGTTTTCCATCATAACCAGCTGCTGCATAGGCCTCCCACACAGAAGAGTACTCCTCAGTGTCTGAGTCTGCATGATCACCTACATTTGTGTCTTTGCATCTGAGGATGTTGGAGACAGTGTAAAAAGCATCTGTGGTGATTAATGACAATATGACAGCTGCTGCATGTAGACTGTGTGTGAGTGTGTGTGTGTACATGAAGTAGACTGTTGGTGTTTACTATCTGCAGGAGTGTTTTGATGCCATACATCTGTTTCTGGGCCGCACTGCCTTGAGTCTGAACTTTCTTTGATCTTCATTGGAGCAAATGGGAAGCACTCGGACACCTCAGCCTTCAACAATGACAAACCACACTCCTATTCCTGCTCAGAACATACCCAGCTCTTGCACTGTTGTGCCCTTAAGACTCTGTGATCTTGCGAGGCTGTTCCTGGGAAATGACATGCTACAGACTATCATGACTCAATTAGCAGTCCTCTTCCTGTCAGTGATATTCATGTGTGTGAGACATAAAATCATGGCATGATCCAGCTTGCCCAGATAGGTGGTTCTCCCCTTTCACACACAGGTTTCTAAATTTCAATAAACCAAAACCTTGAAAGCTAAGAAACCTGTGGGGAGACAATCTGTTTCCCAGCGCACCGTGTGATGCTGTTTACACACTGTTACACAGTGACATGTCCCAACAGGTGGGCACAAATCTACATTACCTCTTTCATAATACACTGTCGCAGCCTCCGGCAACAGCTCAACGTCCTTTTGCACCTTGTATGGGAAAATATGCTCAGGTGCATTCCAGTGTAGAGAGCAGGTGATATTTCCTCCACTGTCAGGTGAAGAGGAGTCTTACATATGGGCTTCATATGTGAAGGTGACAGCAGTGTGGCTTTATGGATGACAATACAATACAGATCCTCTGACTTTTACTGTAGTGCCACCATGAGATTAACATTTGCAGTTTTTTAATGAAAGCACCACCATGAAGTCAAAAAATGTTTTTGCTTTAAGGCCAACAAACTGCTAATTAATTGAATTCCCAACAGCCTCATGTTAGCATGTTTACATGCTTAACTAAGATGCAAACACAGTAAACACACTCTCTAAACATCTCCACGTTAGCATTGTTGCTGTGATGTTAGCCTTTAGCTCAGAGCAGTGCCGTGTCTAGGCACAGCTCTGTTTGGTTAAGAGTTGTATTAGCATTATTATGATCATCTTTTATTTTTTATTCTGTTAAGATCAAAAGAATATTTCTTTTTGGTCGCTTTTGTGTCCAGCAGGCACACAACTCCTCAGCTAGCTGAGATGCCACACAAGAATTTGGGAGTAATGATGGTTTAGAAAGCTGGGTCAGGATACTCTCTGAGAATCTCTTGTTTCCTGTCCCAGGGTAGAAGATGGGTTTATTTTCTCCCTCCTTCTCCTCTCACGTCCCGTCAGCCCCAGTGTGAGGCAATGCCCATTAGGACACACAGAGGAAAAGCAGAGAACTCAGGCGCCATCCATCCTTCTACCTCTCCCCCTTCTCCCCTCTCTCTCGCTATGCTTCTCACTGGCATTGAGTCCGCAGCAACACATGTCTCTGATCAAGTCCAGCCTGCGTCATCAGTTAGTAAACTCCAGGCTCCAGGAAAACCAACAGAGAGCACATTCATAGTCGGCGACCCTGTGACTGAGTGTGTGATTCATTACTCTTTAATATGCACCCCCTACCCCCATCCCTTAACCCACCCAACCACTTCTCCAATCCAGCCTTGGGGCAACTCCACAGCCTGATCAAATCCATCATTAAGCATACTTGTGGTGTTACCGCTGTTGGCCTTCTTATTTACCACATGCAGCGGCTGTGTCTCTGGCCTGTTTGCAGCTCAGTGGAGAGGAATTAGCTCTGCATTCTGACATGTACATCAGTACTCTGAACCTAACTGTGTCAGAGAGACAACAGCACTGCAGTAGATCTTCCAGGGGACAAGGGCTCCCACCAAACGTAGGCAGGGAAAGTGATAAACACCAAAACATTAGAGAGTAATGAAGTGCTCTCAAGCAAGGTGACAGACACTGAGGTGCTAATCTTGGTGGAGGAGGCCATGGGAATAATACATGAGGTGAGAGGTGCTTGGGGAATACAGCTGAGGATAGGATGATGGCTTCGCTGCTACCAAAACTGTACAGTCTTTCTATTCTTACTCATACAGCACGAGGATGGCTCTGTTTCACACTGATCCCACTGTTGAGGTTATAATTTACACATTGCAATTCTCAAGTCACATGGTGATGCAGTCACGCTTCATTTGGATTATCCACGGCTGACAATCAGGTAACTATCAAGTGACTGTAACGTGTCAGTAAAACGGCGACTGACTTTCAGGTGACAGTCACAAGTGTGACAGTCAGCCTTTGCATATTCAGTGTTACGGTTCATCTTTAGCAGGTCATTGACAAGCACCAGACTGAGCTGCAGTTGTTTGAAGATTTTTCCTGGGAGAGTTCTCTCCAGGTCTTGTGTGTCATGAGTGCAGGATGAGTCCTGTTTATGAGATGCTGACAGCTCCTTCCTGTCTCCCAGGCCATGAGACCAAACTGCTGCTGTACCGAAGGCCACTCTTTAGTTCCTGGCCACCCAGCTCCACCCCGAAAACTTGGCTAAAAGAGCAGCCATGGGTGGGACAGCTGATGGGGGGATGGGACATGGCGCTGTGGCGGTGGCAAAGTGCAGCAGCGGCAGCAGCAGAAACAGTACTTGAGCTCTGCAGCTCCTCGACCCAGAGCTGCTTTTTTGGGTAAAGTAGGCCAATGTAAACTCCCACTTCCTGTCGGCCTTGTCTCAGAGGGGGAGAGATGATCCTTCTGTGAGGAGGGAAAGGGCTGCTGCTCTGTAGGGACTGTTTCAAACACACACACACACACATACACACACACACACACACATAAATAGAAATACAGCCGTAGAGGCAGGCAGAGAGTGAGTGGGAGAGAGCGAGCGAGTGAGAGAGAGCGAGGAATACACAAACACAGTGGGGTTCAGGAATGTTAAACACATGCTTTATGGCATAAATAGCAGCCACTTTTGGTAAATTACAGTGAGTGCTCTGGCACTGTAAAGCACACAGCAGGAAAACGCTCTGAGATTTCAGATCCAGGCCCTCCACTCTCCCCAAAGAATAAGAAGGGGAGCATGTTTTGTTTTCATTTCTCTATAAAAAGGCAGAAATAAGTACAGCAACGTGTGATGCAGCAAAGATTTGAAACACACGGGTTTATACTGGCCAAATGAGGCTGTGCAGCTTCTGTGGCAATGTTGACCTCATAAGACTAGAAAGATGAAGGCTAGGTAGGTAGCAATTATATACATACATATATAATTTATATATATGTGTGTGTGTGTGTGTATATATATAGCACTAAATCATTAGATGAGAGACTTGTTTCACTTGTCTTTGCTAGCAGAGCTAACACCCTCACCTCAGGACATACCAGCTGACATCATCAAAATAGTCCTGAGCTAACTTCCAGCAGCTGAGGTTTTAATAGCCCTTTTATGCATCCAAGAGCATCCTGGGTAAAAGACATGCAATCATGGCCAAAGGAACCACAATCAAGGACTCTCACATTAGTTCCACATTAGACCTGGTTAGTGTTGGTACGCAGATGTTTTAGAATCTGTATAAGCAGTTTTGTTTGAAGCACTGAGTGTGTGAGGTGAGTCAGTGCGACATGCTGCAGTGGTCGTTCTGGCTGGTAGCAAGTGAGCACATTTCCCTGACTCAGAGGGAAATAAGGAACTGTGCCGTGGAACAGCTTACCTCACTCTGTGCTGGCCCGGCTGGGCCTCAGCCCACGCACAGCGACTAACTGACTGACAGGCCAACTGACTAGTGGCTTGACTTACTGACTGAGAGAAGAGGAACCATGGGAACCTAATCCAGTCTAGGAGACTCTGACTCACTGTCTAGGCGAAGGAAGAGGAGAATGTTATACTCTCCCTGTGGAGGAAAAAAAAACAAAAACACACACACACACAAACAATCATGGCCATAGCTTACTAGAACTCCTCTTTAGGATCATTTCAAGAGCTGTAGTGAGCATGTATGAATCAATGCTAAATCTTGGGACTGATTGAAAACAGACGTTGACTTCCACTCAAGTTGTCTTTTAACGACACATGCAAACACACACGCACACACACACATTCACATTTCCAGCAGTGTTTGGACAGTGACAGTGAGAAGTAGATGGCAGGTGGAAACTGGAAGCAGGTGCATTCATTTGTTCCCGTCCATCACATAGTGTGTTCACCTGCACATCTGCAATTGAGCTTCAACTCAATGGTCAGTTCACTCACCACGCCTAACGTCAAGATGAACAGAAATCACCCAGTTAATGATCAAACAGACCTTTCACAACTAACATAACAGGAGCGCCCACATCATATCAAAGAGAAGATAAAAGTGTACAATATTTTACACTAATGCAAATGACAGGCTGAGTTTAATAAACACCAATTATTTTATTGATTGGCTTATCAGTTACAACATACGAAATAAAGTGGAACACACTGCAGCATGGTACTAAAATTGAAATACTTACCTTCACATTGCACTATAAGGCACTGCATAAAATGTTTGGGAAAGTTAAAAATTCATCTACTGTACTGTCCATTTGCAAGGTTATGATCACATATTGGGCAACCCTATGCCTTCATCATTTAAACTTTTTCTAATCTTTGAATTAGCCTTATTGTATTTTGAACTCAATTTGGTACTAATTTCTAATAATACTGCAATCAATGTTTTTCTAAAGCCTCAAATACTAACTGATGTAAAAAAAATAAAAAATAAAAAAAAAGGAAAAAAAAGGGACATTCTTGGTTTCAATACAATTTGTAGGCACAAACCTTTAAGTTACAAAAATATGGCTTTGGCTGGTTATTATTAACACTGTGGTAACCTTGAGTGCATGGCATGCACGTTGCAGTGGATCTGCAGAGTGAAGCTTCTTTGGAAAAATAACAGACAGAATGGCTTTTCCTATCTCTGAGACTCATCAGATTAAAGAGAAGGTTTGGATGTAGTCAAAACAGAGGCATAAAAGGATCCCCACCGGTGAAAAAGACTAACTGATGCCATTCTTTTGTGATGACATGCTTCCTCTTTTTTCTTATGCAAATCAAGGGCAGTGGAAGTCACCTGCTATCAACCGGCGAAGGTCATGGCTGTAGCACCTGTTAGCACCTCGTCTATCTACACCACAGTACCAGGGACAGCTGTGTGTGCATTTGCTTTTAAGTGTGTGTGTGTGTGTGTGTGTGTTTTGAGGCACGCTGATTTATTCCACCCACGCACCCCTACCTCTCAGCAGCTGTGTCTAGGCCATGATCCTGAGTTGGCCGGCACCAGGACAGAGACAGGAAAGAACACCTCTGACCCCAATGAGTTCACTACATATTTGGTCTTTGGAATAGGTACAATGGCAACAAAGGGGCTGATATCAAGTGAGTGTCGGCATTGCTCAGTCCAGATTTGGTCCAGCCTCAAGACTTCAGTCAAGAGTGGAAGAAAAAATCTGCTGCTCAACTGTTTTTTTTTTTCATGGAACAGAGAATCTAAGAGGCTTGTAAAGTCAGATCCATAATGAGACTTGATTCCCTCCAGGTCTCTTAAAGCAGGACATTTCACACGCTCTTTGCGGGCCTTATAGGTCATCAACAGGCCAGCTGGGCTTGTGTAGACCCATTCTCTGTGTCCACTAGCCCTCCACTGCCCTGAGCTCTGAGTGGGTCCCTCTGTCTCTCCCCATTACGCCTCACACTGTGGTGGAGCAGCACCCCGAGGAGCTGTGTTTCTGCAGGCGATCAGCGAAGGCCCGGTTGCAGTGGGGGCAGGAGAATGGACGCTCACCTGGACAGAAAAAAGGGTGGAAACACATGTCGTGTGACTTCACTGGTACTTCCTTTAGATGTGGTTGTCATGCAGTGACAACAGTCGGGTGTCTGAGTTCTCAAGAGCTTTCAATTAACACCTCACACACACATTCTGAAGATAATAAGGAAGCACATGGTAGGCTGGTGGGGTTGGAGCCTGACTGAATTAGCATGATTCAATAAGAGCCAAATGAAATTAGCATGCTGACAAGTTGCTGCAGGTACTAAGTGCTCAGTGATAGCAGAGAGCCATCAGGCATTCTTTAAACCCCTTTTGTCACTCATGTGTCCCTATTTTGTTGTCTTCCCCAGCAGCCGTGATAAGATAATTAGCTGACGAGTCATTGTTGCTGGGACATTAAACACAATGAGTGATCAATGAGCGCAGGGTCTACAGAGGGCTTCCCTATGTGATAATGTCAGCTGATCAAGTGCTGAGCTCATCAAACTGATTATCATGGACATCCCTGCTCTCTTACTTCACAGCCCAGATGATGAGGGAGTGACCTGGTGACTCACAATGACAGCATCTCAAATGCAGATTTTCAGTTTTACTGCAGCACGTACATTGATTTCTTAACTAATGAGTCAAGTGGAACTGTAGCTGATGAGGAAGGATGTGTAATGCTGTTGTAGAAATTCTTTAAACGCAAATCTTACCTGTGTGTGTGCGAATGTGGCCGCGCAGCAGCCACGGCCTGGAGAAAGCCTTTCCACAGGTGGTGCACACACAGGGCAGGGTGTGGGAGCGGATGTGCATCTTCAGGGCCCCCAGGCTGGTGTACTCTTTGGGGCAGTGTTTGCAGAGGAACGCTGGCCTGGCCGCTGTGACGGGGGCCTCTCTCTCCTCCTCCTCCTCCGGGGGGCTGACGTGAGCCATAACGCCAGTGCATTTCATCCGCTGGCGAGGGGCATACGTGTGTACGGGTTCCGGGCTGGGGGGGTCTGATGTGCGTCCTTCGTCCTCCTCCCCGCTGCTGCTGGCGCTGCTGCTGAGGCTGGACGGGGAGCTGAGGTCCAGGGGGCCTGGGGTGGCAGAGGGCTCTGTTTGGGAGGTGGGCAGGTAGAGGGCAGGCAGGACACTAAGGTCCCACACCAGACCTGTTGTGAAGCAGGTGGCAGCAGAGGTGTTGTCTCCTGATGATAACTCAGCAAGAGGATACCTCTCCAGTGAAGTATCTGAGAGGGAATTGGTGAGGATGGTTAAACCACATAGCCAGTATAGGACAGTAGACCAAAATTCACTGATATTTAATTGGGTTTTAGCACAGCTGACAACAGATTCACTATTTAAGATGTTTATACTTTCACCAAATACACATTCTCTGTACTTATTTCTGATTCAAAATTCTTGTTTTCCTCAAAATTTACTGAGCATGGGAAGGTTTCATGGGCCGTTTCCTCCCACGTATTCACAAGGGCTTGTAACATGAATGGTGCTCTGTCTGGTTGCAGAAAGGGGGGAAAGTGCATCTAACGGGCCCCGACTTGAACGGGGAGTAGCCTGGTTTGTAGCTCAACCAGGCACAAACACACTATATAAACACAGTATATTTAGAGAATGTATTTCCATTTGACAAAAAAATAAAATAAAAAAGAACAACTACGCTCAAGAGAACAAGTAGGTTTTTATCTAGTTTGCGCACTTAAGTCGGGATGCTTTCATAATTCATTTAAGGAATAAAAACAATTTTTAACTCACCATTCTGACATTCGAGCTCACTGTAGTTTGGCTTTTGTTTGGCGAAGTACTTTTTGACCAAGAAAGATCGAGGCATTGTCCTTTCTGAGTGTGAAATAACCGTGCGTAAAAGTATCCTGTGGTCACGACGCAAAGTTTCACCGAAGAATAAAGAAGCAAATCAAACCGTGGTCTTCGGATCCGTACAAAACAGAGATATATCCTCCTGTGGTCCACGAGTTAAGAGTGGACTTCAGCAGACAAGTGTGTGTGCAGCTTTTCATGAAGAATGACTAAATGCTGGCCTCTGTTCTGAAATACACTGACACAGGCGGTAGGGGTGTGCTCGCCCCGAGGGCCCTCCCCACCTCCCGTATCACTGCTCAAGTGCGCAGGAAGAGGCCTTTATGCTCACACACTTTACAACAACAAAAACAAGAGCCTCACAGCGTTTAAACACAGGAATCCAGCGGCGTGGAGCCGCAGACAAGAAAAGGTGAAGGGACTGTGGCAAATGACTTTAATTACTGCATGTAAATGACCGCGTGAGCGTCATAAAGTATAGTCACACACTGTGGCGCTGTGTGGTCCAATTATGCAGACATGTACTGTAAACGGATGGAAATGTGATGAAGAACCAACTCCACAGTTCCCAGTATGAACACTGATGGAGGGGCTTCATGTTGTTTCCGATGAGTTCTGAGAAAAATCCATTCATCCATCCTTCAATTGTACTCGACAGGGGCGTCCAACACAGTCACACTCAAAGCATACAACAAAACAAACGTATGACTAATTCCCAGTCTCATAGTGTACCCAGTGTGGATGTCTGTGGATCACTGTGGGCTGTGTCTCATACAGTCAGTCACTAGTGTTCCCTCACGTAGGGAATTTGGAAGTGAATCAAACACATGAATGTGTGATTGTAACTTTCATTAAGCTGAAATGAAGAGGACAGCGTGACTCTCATTGGTCCATTTAAAAAAAAACAAAAAAAACACGGTAACTACTAATTTGGTGGAGTCAGTCCTGTCACCTGCTACACTTTAAAAAATTACACACTGATGCACTTGCCAGTATATTAATCCCCTTCAACAACTTCAGTAGAGTAACTGCTCCATCTTCTGGAAGAAGAGGAGTAATGAAACATGAGCGGTTCGTGCCGAGAAACACTGGGCGGCGCTATATTACAGGTGGCAGGAATAATATGACATGTCTGTATAGCCTACACACCGCTTGTTTTACTGGTAGGTCTAAAATATATTACTGCAGGAATGTTAGGTTTTACTCACTGCTGCAGCACACTGAATGAAGTTGTTCACCATTGTTCCCCATTTAATCTGATCAAACTAGGTGGTGACAAAGAAACACCAGTGTTTCTTTCTGGTGATTTTTGTGTTGCCCTGTAAATACAGCGCAATAATAACAGACGTATCAAAGGCAGTTCAACTCAGACACACGCCGTGCATGTGTACAAATATGTCATGTGACTGTTTTCACATACAGGACATCCTATGAACAACATAAGCATCTAACTGCTGCCTTCGCTGCCAGCGTTTTATATATTCAAACACCCCAATATTATGACAAGGTGAAGTTACCGTTGACGTGCGAACAACCAATGAAATGTGTCGGGAGTTATCTTGACTGCAAAGTCTGATCTTTGACGAGAATCAAACCAAACCGCAGGCTCACTCCGCGGCATCTGATTGGTGGTTTACTCCTGGTGGGCGGAGACATGGGTGTGGCTTCTGTTGTCTGAGATCGGTTGAATATTTGAAATACAAAACAACAAGCTTGTTGGGGTGTTACAGTAACGGGCTTTCTTATAGGCTTTTAAAAATTGGGAGATACCTGCGAAAATCTGTTCTCTCCACAATGATCTGCGGGTCAAACTGAGAAATACTAACGGCAGGTAAGAGCACACTGCAGAACTGCAGCTGATTCACAGAAATATACAGATCTGTGCGGTAGACAAAAAAAGGTAAGCAGCGACACTGTTAGAGATATTAAACATATATCGTTCGCTCACTGTCCCAAATAATGTGATGTGTACTGCATGTCGGTTGTTTCCAACCTCAGTTTCGTTTGGTTGGAGCTGTGGACGTTATAACGTTATTAGTGAAACACTGAAGACAAACGATGCTGACGACATGAGCCACTGTGTAAAAATGAATTTAAACTGAATTCAGTTTGTGAGACAAGCTTGACTGACCAGCTGTTCATCCCAGTGGCTGCAATAGTGTTTTTAATCCTATTATTTCTACCATTACTTCTTTGGTGTGTACCTGACTACATGACACTGAATGAAAACGCAACGCAATATCAATAAAACACCATTACAGTTAGTTTGCATTACAGAAATTAATTCAGTGTTGAATTACGAGCAATAGCTAGACATAGAACTATCACAGCCACTGAAAGGTGCAGACCAAAGGAGAGCCCCTCCCCCATATATCTAGAAACAGATGGACCCTAACAATGAAATTCTGGGGGAGTGGGAATCATTATTCAGACCACTGTATATGAGGAAATTTCATTGGACGTCCTAGTCAGCTGACCAAACATTGTTTGAATTTTGAAAAATAATCATGAAGGAAGGGTCTCATGGCTTCACCCACTCTCAAACAGTCAAAGATGGATTAGAGTTGGCATCACTTAAAGAGACAGGTAAACTCCATGAGCCGGTGTTTCTTCTTCTTGTCTTGAGCAGCTAAAGACTCACCTGAGCTTCCTGCTGAGCAAAGAAAGGAGAGAAGACAGGGACAACAGCAAAGACAAACACATCAAGAGAAGACTAAGAGAAATGTTCAAAACCATCACCCGTCTGTTTTTTGGGGGAGAGGAGGAGTCCCCTGAAGAGATCAAGTCTGGAGAAGTGGTTGAAGAGGGGTGGCTAGTTGTCAGTCATCAAGGTTGGTCATGTGGCTACATTGTTCTCTCCAAGAAATTCTTATATTGAGAAAATCTGTAAAACATACAGTGTTACACATTTAAACCAGCAGTTATTGTAGATAATGTTGTTTTTTATTATTCCTATTTGAATTTGACACAGTTGTTGTAATCATAAAGACATATTTTATAGCATGATGAAGTCACATGCTAAACAACTGTTGAACCACATGGTGATGTCACATTTGATGGTATGATGGAGGACATACTTTTAAGCAAAAAAACAAAAAAAAGATCTAAACAGACCAATAAAACAGAAAAGCAATTTTCTAAAGGTCTGTTTGCCTCATACCACATTTTGTTTTTTCTGTTATCTGCTTGTTATTTATTCAACTACAGAACCGTGCCTCTTAATGTTATAAATACTTACTGTATTTATTTATATATACAGTATATAAGTATATATATAGTAGGTGTACTTTTATATGACAGTAAGGTACTTATGTGTCCACAGAGACAAATTCAGCAGAGAACCAGGATGCAGGGCTGACTGACACCCAACCATTAAACTCTGCATCTCATGGAGAATCAGTTACAAACATGGAAATGGATACAAGGTGAGGGGGCAAGAAAAAAATGCTGTTACACGTGAGCCTGGAAGAATTTTAACAACAAGAAATAGTTATCCAATTCAAGTAGAGAAAAAAATACTGAAAAGGACTTTATTCCATCTCCATTATCCCAACTGTTTTACCTCACTTCAACTTATGTTGATGCATACCGACTCTTGAGGTTGCTCACATGCTCGCTTGTGTTTGTCTCCAGTGTGTTAGATCCAGAGTCCACAGTTCAAAGTAGCACCACCACCAGTCAAGCCATCTCTGGCTCTTTCTCTCAGCCTAAAGCTCTGTCAGAGGCGACACAGTTAACCTACATCCAGAAGGCGAAGGCCTTGGCAGACCGACACCTCAAGTCCCGTAACGCCATCCAGCGCCAGAACCGTGTGCGCCAAGGAGTCCAGCACCATTCCTTCCACCTCCAACAGCCAGGGCATCGCAACCTCAGTCACTGAAGCTCTGGCTGTAAACTAAGGAAGTAATCTTTTAAGCATACATCGTCCACATTAAACATATACTGTCATACACACATACACACACAGCTGAGAGCTGACAAAAAAGTATTACTTCATCAAATGATACACTAAGTTTTGTCCAGATCTAATCCTGATGTAACCCATTATAATACTTGACAACTGTTACCAGATAATAGGCAGCTACGTTATAACCTGTACTGTATATGAATTAGGAATAAAAATATTCACCTCATGAAATGAGATACACTATGTTTTCTTGTTTGTGTGCATGTGAGTTTATACATGTGGATGAGAAAAGTGTAGCCTATGCAAAATGTATCTTCAAACATTTTGACAAAGTGATGTGATTTGTGTATTGACATGTATTTACCTCTATGTTCTTGGTTTAAAACCTTTTTATACAGCAATAAAGAAAAGTATGACTTTGCAGCTTGTGCTTTATTTATTAGTCAAATCGTAATGTCCAAACGACATTGAACTACTCGCAGTTTAACAGGTGCAAATGTTGAGATCTCATTGGTTGGGAGGTAATTGCACCTGCTGTGCTTGATTACATGTTAAGCTGAGGGAAGAGTGCTGCTTATGGGGTACAAAGGTGAACAATATCTTAGTATGTTCTTTAATTAACTTTGACCTGCAGAGAATAACGTGAGGATGGATGTTTCTCCTGAAACAAAACTGAACAATCAGTCAGCATGTAGTTACAAAAGTTTTGCTGGTTCGACTCACTTGGCTGATGGCTTATCACCCAGTGACTTCACCTGTGACCTGAATAAAAACCACGGTTATACAGGTACAGTGTAAAGTGATGGTT